>CM071924.1:89624060-89795754 GCA_016081115.2 Rehmannia glutinosa | reverse complement strand
TCATCCAACAAGTCCCTACTTTTAGGTACAAAAGGTATAAGTAGAAAAACAAACCAATAATAGAGATTTGTAGCCAATTGGATTTCGGGTGTCTTAGAACTTATATATATGGATATTTGTGGAACATTCCCTACGGCTACTTGAATGGTCAACAATATATAATAACTTTCATAGACGATATTTTAGTTATGGCTACAAGTTCTTGTTCATGAAAAGTCACAATCACTAGACGTGTTTAAATCTTATAAGACTCGAAGTTGAGAATCAACTCAACAAAAGGATTAAAATTGTCACATCCGATCGTGATGGTTTATGCAACGGCAGATATGATGGTTCAAGTGAACAACGCCTCAGATCGCTTTGTTAATTCCTAGGGGAATGCAATATCGCCTCACAAAGACACTAAGTTCGGTTTGCCATTATGAATAAGTGTTGCTAAAAGATGAAATGTAACGCTTAAGGATATGGTAAGTATTATGATTAGGCATTCTATCTTACTAGAACCACTTAGGAAAGAAGCACTTAAGATCGCAACATATATCCTTAGTAAGGTTTTCAACTAAAGCGACTAATGTAATCCCTTATAAACTTTGGGGACGGCAAAAAGCTTAGTCAAGACTTGCATGTTTGCGAATGTCAGCCAATCCTAATGAGAATAAACTAGACTTCGTGACATTTAGTTGTTATTTTGTTGATACTCAAAAGTCCAAAGGGTACAAGTTTTATGATCCCACAACTAAGTGCTTTTTATTTAGTCGGTAAATGCCTGGTTCTTTGAGGATGTTGAGTTTGCGGGGGTAGACGGAGTTAAGGACTTTGTCTTTGAAGAGGAATATGTTGATGTTCCCACAGTGTTGTTGGCATTGATAGGCATTTTTCCCGACCTTGTTTAAGACACAAATCAAGACAATGTAGGAGAACCTCCTGCTTCATAAATTATTCCGGATGAACAAACTATACAACCTCAAGAACTTATGCCATTGAGGAGATCCACTACGAAAGAAGAAGTGCAATACCGATGATTACATTGTGCTTCTCAAAGAAAGTGAGGTTGGCATTGGAATGGTGGAAGAGGATTCAATCATTTTCTATCAAGCCATGTAAAGTTCCAACTCTCAAAAGTGGACGGATGCCCATGAATGAATAGATTAAGTCCATGAGGACAATGACGATGGAACTTATCTCATTGCAATAAGGTGCTAAACTCATTGGTTGCAAATGGATATTTAACACCATGAAAGATTCAAGAGGCAATGAGGGAATGTACAAAGCCTGTCCTTGTACAAAATGGGAAGGCATCAACTATAAAGAGACTTTTCTTGATTTCTTTGAAAGACTCTTTCAGGATTATAATGGAATTGATGACACAATTTAATCTTGAGCTACATTAGATGGATGTAAAGACATTGTTTCTCAATGGTGACATTGATGAGGCAAATTATATGGTACAACGAGAAAACTTTGTGGTTCAGGAAGACTCAAATAATATGGTTTGCAAACTTAAGAAATCCATCTATGGACTCAAGCAAATATCTCAACAATGGTATTTAAAGTCTCATCGTTGATCATCTCATTGGGTTTAGAGATGAATTTGGTTGATGATCGAATATATCGTGAGGTTATGTGGGAGCAAGTATATATTTTTGGTTTCGTATGTCGATGATATTTTTCTTGTCATCAACGATATAGCAGCTTATTGCACAACACCAAGAGATTTCGATTAAGAATCTTGAGATGAAAGATTTTGGTGATGTCTCTTTTGTGTTAGGATATAAATACAATGAGATTATTCTCAAAGTACTGGATTATCACAAAAGAGCTATATCGAAAAGGTCCTTCAAAATGACATGCAGGGGGTTATAAACCAAATCATAACTCTATTGCTAAGTGGAGACAAGTTACCCTCAATTGGTGCCCTAAGAATGATTTAAGGAAAATGAAATGCAAAAATTCCTTGCATGTCGCTAGAGAGGAGTCCGATGTATGCTCAGATATCTACGCATTCTGACATTGCATACATTATAGGGATGCTTGGCGATATATGAGTAAGTCGGGAATATACAATATTTGAAAAAACCAATAAAAAGTCTAAGGTACTTATGGATAAATAAATAGATTACATGCTCACATATCGAGGTTGATTAGTTTGAGATCATTCGGTATACCGACTCGATTTTATCGATGTCAAGATAACGTGATATCATAGTTAGCCTATGTATTTTTGCTAGTTGTGGAAGAGTTCTAAAAAATCTTCATATAGACTTTTCTATCATGGTTGCAAAATTCATAGCGTGTTACGGGGCATCCAAATCATGGATTATAGTTGCGAAAGTTTGTCACTTGGTCAAGATATGTAGATGGTATTAAAATACCACCGAAGTTTGTGACATTGAGTCAGCAACGCTATATTCCAAACAATAGGAGCTCGATGAAGACTAAATATAAATAGATCAAGTTTCTATTGTTAAAGAGATAAGTCAAAGTGGACAGGTGTCTATAGAACATACCGATACAAACTCCATAATTACGGATCTGTTTACTAAGGGATTGTCACCAAAAAAGGTTTCATGAACTTGTTGTTCATATGGGTGTCAAATCAGTTCAGGATATACATTTTTTTAAAGAATATTCAATTCTAGTGGGAGTTTGTAATTATAACGTTCTTTTAATGTAGACACATTTTCAGTCACTTCAGTTTAAGGATATATTAAGGTTTTATTCTGCAGAAATAAAGTTTCAGTATATTCACACTTTGATTCTGGCATATGGTTTGATCTCACTAAGGTAAGGTGGACCAGTTGGAAATAGACATGTTAAGATCACATTTCATGAAATTTCCATGCTACACATCCACATCATGATCCATGTCTTTAATTGTATATGTGACCATTGATGGGTTGAGTTACGATAAATGTAACGAAGGCCGTTTTGATCCTATGTTGGCACGCTTAATGGACCGTGATTGTTTCATGAGATACATTTGGTTATGACAACAAAGTTGAGCTCATATGGTTATTTTTACAATACATAATTATAAGGTTACACATATAGCCCAAGTGGGAGATTGTTGGATCATAATCCAACATTGGGCTTATATGTGAAATAATTATGCATCAGACTGTCAATTAAGATTAAGCCCATTTTATAAGTGATCAAATAAAGTTTAAGGAATTGGGCTTTAATGTATCCAATAGGGTGTGGTCCTTTAATGTGTAGAGACTTAATGTGTTATTTCTATTTTAGTGATGGGCTAAAATAGGATACCCAATATAACAGTTATATAAGGGTTATGGTCCTAGAGTCACACATCTACGATATTCTATTCGATATCCCATCGTCGAAAAAAAACCTACGAGAAAACTAAATGGTGCTTTAAAAAGCTTGAGACGTGTAGATCTAGTAAGGTCGATCCAGGATTCAATCAAGTATGGATTCGTATGTTTCCGCAATCTAGTATTTGATTCTTGATAATTCGATATGAAGGCTCCTAGGTTAAAGTGATATTATTCACTAAAGTTTATTACAACATACTCGCTCCTGCACCCTCCGGCGACAAAAGTGATCGTGTGACCGCTTGGGCCTTGGGGTCGCTAGGCCTTGATTCGGAGAGGCGAAAGGCGAGAAAAGCGACTCCATTTCATGCCCGGCATTTTAAGTCTTTTTTAGTTTTTTTTTTTTATTTTAAAAAGAATTTTAAGTTAAAAAGCCATAAGAAAACTGAGGGCTCCATTGGTTCGGCCAAAATAATGAGGCTGCTTAAAAGCCAAAGGATTAGAGATGCCAATCCTAAGATCCATTATGCCCCATTATGTAGTTTGGTTGCCCCATCAAGTATTGTTTGGTATGTGTGGGCTAAACATAGAGCTGTCAATTTTGGTCCTAAGTAAAGTCGGACTGGGTACACTTTCTAAGGCCCGAAATAAGCCAGGCTTTTTTGGCCCGGGCCATTAGACCCGATTTTTTCTTTGTATTTTCGTGGGATGGATCGGACTAGACTCCAAAAATAACAGTCCGATTACTGTTTGGCCTGCCCCTGCCTGATTTTTTGCCGGCACGGCCCGTTTGACACCTCTAGCTAAAACATCACATATTGTGGTTGGTCTACACTTTTTTTTTTCGAAACGATAGTTTTATATATAACTGAAGAAAAAAAACATACAAAGAGGCTAAATAGCCCAATCCATAAGATTACATAGAGCGATCCATATGGAAAGCAATTTTCCAGATTCAAAATGAAAGACTGAAAATTGCAAGATAAACACACAAAAAGTGGTCACAATCCCAAATGAAAAGAAAAATACAAGGCTTGGAAAAATAACAAATGAAAAATTTTGTTACAAAAGATAAAACCAAAACTCCATCAAATGGCTAGTAGTTCCAAATCCGTCACAAAACCTTCCTTCAATCATCAAAATACCCAGATCCAACTCCATCTCGTGTCTTTCTTCGATGAAACCATTGTGAAACCACTTTCTGCAGTCTATCAACCACCAAAGTCACTAGATCTGAAATTCATCCTCCAGATCTGCATCCAAAAGACCAGATCTAGAACCCAAATGGTCAGATCTGAAAAATAACAAATGAAAATAAAAATAAAAAACAAAACAAAAATAAATTCCCACAAAGGGAAACCAAACACTCCCATTAAGAGAGACTAAAGTCCCACAAGGGGAAAAATACACTCCCAAACCGGGAGAAAATGCAAGAAACCGAAAAACTAGAGCATTTTAGTTGTTCCCCCATCCTCCTTGTTGGAGGAATGGGGGAAAAATGGGGTTTGTGGTTGAGAGGATGTAGAGAGAAGGTAGAGAGAATGGAAGAAGAGAGAGAAAGGGTTTTGTTTTCTCGGTTGGTCTACACTTAATCTAGCCGCTTTGTGCTGTTTTTTACAGTTATACCCATACTCTAAACTTGTACTCCCATATTTACCCCCAACTCTGAATGTAAACCTTGAGGGCAATCAACGGGTTTCAAAGATGATGTTGCAAAGTGAATCAATTGTTACAAACACATCGTTTACCCTTCAACACATTTACATCATCAATTTAATTTAATGGTTTCATTGATTCATTCAACGCATTTTTTCCCAATTTCTCCCGAAAAGCGAAATTTACTATTTCTGGCAGTCTAAGAGTACATCAATCGATAGAGTGCATTTTAACTACAATAATGGTTCTTATAACAATCTGCAAATAGGGATTTAATATGGGAGTTTCATCATACCACAAAGTGACCCACATTTTCTCATATGAAATATATTTTCAACACAAGAAACAAAACCAAAAATCCCTTGTAATTGTACCAACTTCCTTCAATCGAAAAATCCTCGCTAAAATGAAACCCCATTTTCGTGTGAATGCTCTTTTAAATGTGAAACATGCCTCCAAAAACAAAGAAATATAAAATAGCCAAAAAATATAGGTGTGGAGGCAAATCCTTGAAATAAATCGTGTTTTGTTCTTCCCAACATCACTCATGTTTGGCGCCACACATTGTCACATCCCCGATCACCTTCGACCGGCTTGATTGTGCAGTAAAGAATGGTTCGAACAACCCAGGACAAAACTTACCTTAATTGCACCTAGCTGTCAATTTTGGTCCGACCCGGTAAAAGCACCGGGCTAGGCTCTAGTATTACAGGCCCAAAAATTATCGGGCCACAAAAGTCTGGCCCAAAAAACCGGTTGGCCCGTATTTTCAAACAGTATCTTTATGCTCTGGGGTCAAGCTTCGCTTCAAATTAGAGGCCCAGTTATTGTTTGGTCCGGCACGGCCCGATATCTTTCTTTGGCCTGACGGGCCTGCGCGACCTCGTCCGGCCCGTTTGACAGCTCTAGCTACGTCTCTCTGCAAGAACACGAATGAGAAAACTTCTCGTTAGGGTTAGAGAGAGTCTATTTATACCGAGGGTCATTTTCGTCTTTTACAAGATAGTTGGACGGATGAAAATTGGATAGGATAGTGGATGAGGGAGAGGGACCACAGATGGGACGGGCTATCCACTCGGAAGCCTGACGATGATGTCGCCACAACTATATCATGGGCCGATGGAATTGAACCAAACAAACTAATTGGTGTGATATAGTCATATAGAACAGGGAAAATTTCGTAATAGGATCCAAATTTAAGAAAATCTATCACTTCAAGACCCAAAATTTTAAACTTCTTAAATCAAGACCCAATTTTTTTTTTAATCTCAAATTGGGTCCTCCTTCAAATTTTGGTTCTCACTTCAAGACCCAATTTTTAACCTTCTCAAATCAAGACCGATTTTTTTCTCAAATCGGGTCCTCCCCAAAATATTCGATTCTCACTTCAGGTTTTAAAATTTAATAAAAAGAAAAATGTTAATGTAATCTATCATGCCAGCCACACGAATTATTTTTCTCTCTCTTTTATTTTTTCGTTCATCCCTTTTTTTCCTAATCGATATTTATTTTAAACTTTAAAATTTAATCATAATTTGGCTATATTATTTTTTTTAGTAACTGAAAATATTTTCCTACTTTTTCATTCATACTTTGGATATCTTATTTTTTAGTAATCGACAATATTTTACTATTTGTTTTATCTTGTTTATAGATTCATGTATCTGCACATTAAATAAAATTGACAAAGTATGGAGTGGGAAAAAAAGAATGAGCGAAAAAAATGAAAAGAGGAAGAAAAATATTTTTTGTGCCTGACTTGATCGAATACACTAATATTTCTATTTTTGTTCAATTCTAAAAACTAGAATGAGAACCCAAAATTTGAGGGAGGGTCCGAGTTGAGAAAAAAATAAAAATTAGGTCTTAATTTGTGAATGTTAAAATTTTGGATTTTGAAGTGAGAACCCAAAATTTGAGGGAAGACCCAATTTGAGAAAAAAAATAAAAAATTATTCTTAATTTGAGAAGGTTAGAATTTGGGGTCCTATAGGGGTAGATTTTCTTAAATTTGGACTTTATTATGAAATTCTCCCTATAGTACAAAAGTACGCCTAATCTGTTACATTAAGGCCAACCAAACGGGGCCTTAGGGAACCGCGATTCCTTCCCCTGCAAAAGAAAACCCGTCTTTCTTTCATCAAAGAAACCTGCGATTCCTTCCCCCCACCGCCGGCAGCCGCGAAACACCGGCGTGAGTCACCACCGCAACTCCTTCCGACTTACAAAGACGCGAATTGCTTCTGTATTGCTTTCTTTCTTCTTCTTTTTTTTTTCTTTTTTAATTTCTTGTTTGTAGTTGGGGTTTTATTTGGTTTTGTGTCCGATGGATGCCGCCCAGTTGGGTTTTTCAATTTGACTATTATTTGTTTCCATTTTGATTATTATTTACTTTCATTTTGACTATCATTTGGATGCTAACTATTTCAATTTTCAATTCTGTCTAATATTTGCCTATTTCAATTTTTTTCCTGACATTGTTTGGAGGAAAAAAGTGTCCCTTGCCCCTGAAATGTTCTGTTGGTGAAGTGTTGTCATATCTATGTTTGCTCTAGTTAGGCTAATAGGTGGCCCTTTTATTTTTCTCCAGTATGACAAGTCATCAAGTATCTTTAATACGTTGAAACTATTCAGGAGAACTTGTTACGATTCACAATGGTGGGTACATCTTCTGCGCCAACTTCACTTAAAGAGTATCTTAAGAAATACACAACTACCGATGATAAGGAGAAGAAAAAGAAGAAAAAGAAAAAGGCTAAACCTGATGCTGGTGGAGTTCTTGTAGTGGATGAAGATCCCATCTGGCAAAAGCCAGTCAAACTTGATGAAGAAGAAGAGGATTCAGCAGGTAACTAGACTCTTATGTTTTTCTAAGAACACTTGATATAATCGTACTCTTGAATATGGCTTACTGTTATAATGCCTTTTACAGACGAAGAGAAGCCTCAAGTTGATGAAGATATTGAAGTCAAGCGTATGAAGAGACTAGAGCAACTCCGGTCTAAACGACCTTTTGGTGCCATTTCCGAGGATGGAAGTGGCTGGATTTCTGTGCCTAATATTCCAAATACTGTGAAGTCTGAAGACCAGAATTCTGATATATCTCCACCTCGCAAAAGGAGGCTTAGGAATGATACTCCATCACCCAAACCCGAACAAGAAGTCGATGTTCCAGCAGGTTCTGATTTATCTCCGCCGCGGCATTCACGCAGGCATTACAGGAGTCCTTCACCGGAATCTGAAAGAAAAACACCCCATCTTCGAGGTGGCAGGACTGCTCGTTATGATACTCCTTCACCCAAACCATATCAAGAAGCTTCAGAATCTGATAGAGGCACAGATTTGTCCCCACCTCGACGGCGGCAAAGAGATAAGCATGCATCAGTCCCTGAACCTGGAAGATTATCTTCACATTCAAAGGCGATGGATTCAGATATTTTCTCCTCCTCGACGTGCCCGTCGTGACTCTAGATATCAAAATGACTCACGTGCCTCTTCGGCAGCAGATCTTTCGCCTCCTAGGAAGTTCAATAATGATAGATCCAGTTCCATTGTCTCTGCAAGGAAGTCAATTGACAGATTGGATGATAATGATACAGCTGATAATGCACTCCAGTTTCTGACCTTTCTCCTCCAAGGAAGAGGCGGAAAGAATCACCAGTGATTTCACATCGTCCGAAAAACTGGTTTAGTTTCGGGTAAAGATGTCAAAGATGAAATTGATAAAACAAAGAAGGAAGATTGGTTGAGGTAAGTATCTAGTAGTCTTCCTCAGCATGCACTTTCTCGCTCCCCTTCTGCTCCCTTTGACAAACACATTTCTTTTCCACTGGTCTCCACATTGAGATCCTTCACCTCTCTCTGCCCCTTCCTTGCCTGCTAAATGTTATTTGTCTATCACATCCCTAGTTGTGACCCAAATTAACCGGTGCTTAGATTACTTTATCATACTTAGTTGATAGACTTGAGAAATCTTTGAATATCATCCAAACCTAACAAGATTTACTAGATTAGTCCTTGCTGCAATAGGTTTTGAATTTCCTTGCCTGATTTTATAACTCTGCCGCTCGCTTAATTTTATATCTACTCCGGTTTGTACAAACCAGATGCTTTTTGACATGATTAAATGTGCGGGTATTATTGGCTTTTGGTCATAATAGTTTAACTCTGTCGTTCTATTGAACTTGGCTTGTTACATTTTGCATTTGTAATTGTTTGGTTTAGTTTCTCATTTCTTCATCTAATTGACGTGCTCGAACTAAGTCAGTGTTCCTTTCGCTTTTTTTCTGATAGGTTTACAAAGTTGATCCTTCAGTAAGTGGCCGATTTGCTGAACCTACATATCGAAACAAAATAACTGGTCTGCCAGAAGTCTTTTCTTCTGTCATTTAGCATTTGTTAACCAAGAAAAAGTACATAATTTGCTTTCTGTTTTCTGTTCCAGGGGAACGATGTCAAAGGAGGAGATTCTTGAGTCTCGAGAAGAAAGAACTGAAAAAAACGAGAAGCCCAAGGTGCCATCTTTACCCTCATGTACTCGAGATGTTTGATTAAAATTCAGTGAAGTGGCTCACTTTTATTATAATTTTTCTTCCTATATGTGGCGCGTATTAGAAAAAAAAAAAAAAAAGAGGAGTAAAAATAGCTTACATAGATGCCATAAAAGATATGTATGATGATATAACATATATCAGACACCAACAGAGTATCTAGTGAATTCCCAAACACCGTAGGTTTACATCGGGATCCGCTTTAAGCCCTTACCTTTTATCCTAATAATTGATGAAATCACTAAATACTTACAAAAATCCATCCTCGAATGTATGGTATTTGCGGACGATATAGTTTTAATTGATGAAACAAGGACTGAGTAAATGCAAAATTGGAAGTTTGGAGAGAAGCACTTAATCAAAAGGTTTTACTATAAGTAGGGCTAAAACAGAATAAATGGAATGACACTTTAGTAAAAACAAGAGGAACAATGAGACAGATGTTAAAATTGATGGACATGAAGTGAGTATAATAAAGAGTTTTAAATATTTAGGATCTGTAATTGAAGAAAACGGAAAAATCAATAAAGATGTCACACATAGGATCCAGGCGGGTTGGAATAAATGGAGGAGTGCATCTTCTATCCTTTGTGACTGTAAAATACCATTAAAATTGAAAGGAAAATTTTATAAAACGGCCATAAGGCCCGTAATGCTTTATGGAGTAGAATGTTGGGCGACTAAATATGAACACAAACAAAAAATGAGGGTAGCAGAGATGAGAATGTTACGATGGAAGTGCGGACACACTAGATTAGATAGAATAAGAAATGAGCACATTAGAAACAAAGTAGGAGTAGCACCAATGAGAAAATTAGAGAAACACGATTAACATGGTTTGGACATGTTTATAGGAGACCTTTAGATGCACCTGTGCGACGTTTAGAAGGTAGGGAATTACTCACATAAATCAAAAGAGGCAGAGGTAGGCCTAAAAAGACTTGGAGATAAGCTATTAAACAAGACATGTTATATCTAGAAATAAATGAAAATATGGCTTATGACTGTAAACGATGGCGCGATATGATCCATATAGCCGACCCCACATAGTGGGATTAAGGCTTAGTTTATTGTTGTTGTTGTTGTTGTTGTTTTTCTTTCTTCCTATATGTTCGTCATCTTACTTCCCCCTTCCCCTGGCTCTCTCTTGCCCCCCCTCCCTCTGTGGATGTGTTTTTAGTTTTTCCATTGACCTGGTTGGCGGGCGGGGATGGAAAATAAATCCTACTTAAAACTTTCAACTAAAATCTGCCAGTAGTAATTACTCAAAATCTGGTAGAAACCGCCAGTTCCACTATCCTTTGCTGACTTTTCCAATTTCCATTTTCTTGGCTGCAAAATCTGCAACGAAAGGCCTAATAATTGTTTGTTGACTAATTTGTTCAAGATATTAAAGGCTATATACAGTATTCGACTTTAGTTGCTAATGGCTGATCCCTGTTGATCCTATTGCTTATAATCTGTAGCTTGGGGAGCCAATTCCTGAGTTAAACACCATCATCTTCTTTTTGATTTCCCACATCATTTTTTACTGATAGTCATAGTTTGCAAAAACGAATATCAGGTGCTTCATTTTACCAACTGCATTTCCATTATTCAATTGATGCTAACTGTGTCTCAGGCTGTCAGGCAGTTGCCAAAGCCAGCTGGTACTGGACTTTTTAGAGCACTTCTTTGCATGTTGGATTAAATTTTACGTAGTTGAGGGGAAAACTATTTTATTACTTTGATACCACTTTATGGCTCTGCATTAATTTTGGCAAAAGGAAATGTATCTTCCTAGTGTAATCTATGGAAGCTTTGGAAGTTTTACTATGAAGCCGATGTAAAGTCTAACCTCACAGCTTTTAGCTCTCCAAACCTTCCCGAAAATAAATAAAGTAGTTTATTTAGTCATATAGACAGATGTATTGACTTCTCTTTGCTGACTGTAAATATTTAATATTCACCTACTCCAGTCTTATTCTGTTTTGACATTGAGTTTTGGGTTCTGCAATTATTATCATTAAAATTATTAGTTAATTTAACATAAAATTGGTTTCTGCTGTTGGCGCTCCAGCTCATGGTGTCTGGCATTGTTCTGAACCAGCATTTTGAGTTGGTGGTGTGTAGAAGTACAAAATCTGATGTGGGATTAAGAATAAATACCGCCTATGACTTATCCTCATTTTATATCACTTCACTGCTTGCCAGGTATGATTAGAGTAACTGAAGCGTTATGATCTTATTATTTTTTTACATCAGGAGACCATCCCCACACCTAATTTCATTTGGGTTCCCTTCTGGAGTGACTTAGTAAGTCTTAATTTCATGAAGGCTCCTCCTAACATGGGAAGCAGTTCTTCCAAGTCAAAATAATGTGTTCAGATCCTGAATAATGAACAATAACATGGTTCTTTTAGACTTAGAATCTTTGCTTGTTCTTGTCTCTTTTAGTCTAAGTTTAGTTTTATTCTCTTGTAAATGAACATAACATATCATAGTAACCAAATATGGTATTTAGAACCGCAGTATGTCAGTAACCAGTGGATCAAATGATAGAAATTTATGGATGTTTTAGAATTCTCTAAATTTAGGATTGGGGCAGGGTGGGTAATTGAAGACCCAGACCCACCCCTCCACCCCACTGGGGGTGGTCGACCTGCCACGGTTTACGGGCGGGGCGGTTCGAACAAAATTTTCTTATTATAAGATTTTTTATCTTGTATGTATTGTTAATAAGCTTTTTATCATATATTTTGTACTATAAATGCATACTATTTATAAAAATTGTCAATATCAATGCATATATGTTAAATATAATATTAAGTACATTATCATATATAATATATATGTAAACCATTTGTTAAATATATTAAAAAAATAAAAATACTAGGCTGGGTGGGGCTGGTACCCACAGGACAAAGATGAGACCCAAACCTGCCTAGCCCCCGCCGCGGGTCATAGAGCGGGACGGGCAGGCCAGGGCGGGTCATATTATTCAATAAACCACACCGTCCTCGAAAAACCAAATTATTTTCATTGTGATACAAAGAAGAAAAGTCAATGCTTGAGAAACTTTGCTCATCGGCTGAAGCATATCCTGTGCTCAATAGATTATCATTAATTGTCTGATGGTGTTATTTATGCCAAGTTACACCAATTGTTTTGCTTGTTAAGCAAATCTCTATCCATGTGGATTTATGATGTATCTTCTAATAGAACTTGAATTGCCTGGCAGTAGTTGACTTTTTTGTTACTCATGCTTTTGAGTTTGATATGGTTAATTATAATTATTATTATTATTAATATTATTTTGTAAATATATCCAGACCTATTTATTTTCTCGCGTGCTTTTAATCTCTTCCTGTTCATGCTCACAAAAGTATCTATTTATATATACATGTCTTTTGGAGGGGAAACCAGATTGAAACAAATTACACTTGGGCTCTTAGTTTTTACATGAAGTTTTAATTAGTCAATATTTGTTCATATCTTTGTAGAAAATGGAATTTCTCATTTAAGCATCTGGTGATTCTTAGTTCCTGACATTTTTGCTTCTTCCTAATAATTCTCCAAAGTGGTCTGCTTCAACTTCATGCTAATTTATTTATGCAGACTAAGAGATAGTGCTTTTACTTACGATGTAATGATATATTGGTAGCTACCATTCATATTCAAGTGGGAACGTATGTTTTGCCTTCAGGAAATAAAGCTGGAATGGGGCAAAGGCTTGGCTCAGAAGCGGAAGCTGAAGCTAGATTGCAAGAAATAGAAGCAGAAAAGAATAAACCATTTGCTCGGAGCAGGTAATAGTATAGACAAAAATTACTCATAGTTGCACAAATTTAGCAGTAGATACTGAAGGGGATTGCAAAATAATTTTGCTGAATTTGGAATGAACTTATTCAGGTTTTATGAAAGTATTGATGATTTTTGCTCTTGTATAAACATCACATATTCTGTCTTAGACTTGTGGCATTCTAGTGGCAAAATACAAACATCCCATTTTAAGAAATATGCACAAAGGGGATTGGTGAAGGAAATATGTGGAGCTACTTGGCTGAAGTAACTGAGTTTCTTATTGTCATTTATTTGTTTGTACTTGTTGTGTCGGTTATCTGTGTTTAGACTCTAGCAGTGTTGGGTCTCTTTTCCTGAGCGTTGTACTTTAATTCTTTAGAGATACAGGCATAAATATTTTTTCGAGGGCCTAAGTATTGAAGTTCTGCCTATGTGATGTCTTGGGAAAAAGCTATTAGAAGCATTCTGATGATTTACCTGCAAAAATGTTGATTTGCTATTACCGTATGCAAATTTTCAAGCATCAAAACACCACCTCTCATGGGCATGTGTAATGAGTTAATTATTGGTGTGCCCATGAGTTAATTATTGGTGAAATGTGTTGTCAAAGGTGAAAAGGACAAGGTTTTTTGGGTACATCATGTATATACTTATTTCTAATGCTGTAGTGTAGATAAGTGTTTCTGTGTTATGTCAATATAATTGATACTTTAAAGAATCAAAAAATAATGAAACTTAAAACTGCTTTTCGTTGTTGAGCCTATATGTTATTTAATTAGGTTATATGGTGGTACGATTTCTCATAGCTGTTTTCCTTCATGTGAAGTATGGAAAATATTTATATGGCGATATCCTAAATTTTTATATTCTCTCATGTTGCCTTTCTCTGACCCATCTGATAATCAAATCTGCATAAATTGATTTTTTTCTCATTTAATGAGAACTTCGTTATGATCTTTCATATGTGCAATTTCTACTGTAGGGATGATCCTGATCTTGACGCAATGCTGAAAGATAGAGTTCGATGGGGTGATCCCATGGCACATTTAGCCAAGGCAAGTTGCTACCATAACTACTTTTACTTCTACCGATGTTTATTCTATTTGTTTAACTGAATTTGATTTGTTGTGCTTTTATTTTTTCACACGAAATTGGGTGTTTCCTCCCTTCTCCATGCCCATCTAAATTAATTTGCCAAATTTTCCAGAAAAAGCAATTGGAGTCGATGCTTCCAGACCTAGGTGATAATGAGAAGATGAAAGAATCGGGCTTCATAGTTCCCCAGGAGATCCCAAGTCACAGCTGGATAAGAAGAGGACTCGATGCTGCACCTAACCGCTATGGGATCAAACCAGGGAGACATTGGGATGGTGTGGACCGCAGTACCGGATATGAGAAGGAGCTGTTTAAAAGGACGAATGAAAAAAAAAGCTACAGAGAGAGAGGCGTATTTGTGGTCTGTTTCAGACATGTGATTTTGTCGACCAATTCGGATACTCAGAAAAATGGGTGGTATATATGATCGCCGAGTTACCACTAGAAAGTCGATGACTGAGGATATTTTCAAAATGTTCGACATACTTAGTTGTCATGCTCTTGGGGAAAAAGAAAAGTCCTCCGAGTTTTCCACCTTCAGTCATCGGAAAGATACATTTCATGCTTAGTATTTGAATTTGAGTGTCCTTCAGAGTTGTAAGCTATGGCAGTTGATCATCGAGAGCTTATAACATTTTGGCCTTTCCGTATACATGTATCTTTCTTGGCGGTTTTAACGTGTTTCACCGCCAGCTTAAAAGAATATGTTGGTAGTTTCAGGTCTTTTTTCTGTTCTGCCTTTTTTTTTTTTTTTGACAAATTTATATCAAAGAATAACTGAACCGAGCAACTTTACGTCACGAGGCACAGTTGGTTGAAGCCACCCTCAGTCCAGAAGACTAGGGGGAATATAGCCACCAAACATGGGGAAAACCAGCAAAAACAAAAAAAGGAACCTATCCCAGCTAAATACCCTAATCGCAAGCCACTAGAGTTGGCTGTAACATCAAATAAAACAAAGGTTCCAAAAACAATGCCGAAAAAGAGAGTCTAAACACTGGGTACAAACCCCTATTCCACCAACTTAACACAATTCATAATGCAGCTTCAAACTCGATCCACTCCTGGGTTATTTTACATGTTATGGCATTTGCCACAGACTTTTGTGTTTTTGGGTGGGTTTGGGGGGCTTTTAAAAAAATAAGTGTAGGCATAGGCATCCTTAGAAAGAGTGCCTATATGAGAGGCGACTGACACGTAGGCGCCAATCCCTACAACCTTTTTTTTCGAAACGCAATTACATAATAAAATCTACAACACATAATTAAAAAAAAGAAGGAAATTACTTATTAAAATACTGAAATAAGATACGACTTGCCATTACACCATAAGTACGCGAATAACCGGTACACACACCCGGAACACTGCATGATTACATAATTATTTTGCTGTATTGTTTCACCACAACATTCTCCAGAAAGGAATGTGCTTCATAACAGCTAGTGGACAGACATTTTCCTTTTTCTCTAAAGGACGACTACTTCACAAAGACATCGGCCTTTAATAACTTGGGAAGTTTACTCAAGATGGATGCGTCATCATCTTCATCACTCACAATATTAACAACCACCACAATTTCCCCACCGCCAATTTCTTTCAGAGGACTTCTTCCTCCTCCTCTCGCTGTTCGACAAAAACCTAGATTTCCTTCTCCATTATGCTTGGCTTCCTCCTCATACTCTGCTCAAATTGTTACCAAGGTACTTTACTTTCTTAGCCTTTTTCATTATTATAATGTATTACACCACTAGCTAGCACAATTCCCTCTTTTATTCACTTGTCTCAGTCAAACTAGTTTTGTTCAGGAGTCAGAAATTGAACTGGAGAATCGAAAATTTGAGCTGCTCAGAGCTGTAACCGACACTCAACGAGGCCTAACTGCTACGCCCCACCAACGCTCTTCTATTGAGGAAGCTCTGGTTTGTTAACACTTCCATTTCCCCTTTTTCCCTGATATAGTATTTTATACGGTTTAATTACTATATTGTGTGTTTTGTTTGGCAGGTGAGTGTTGAATGTTTGGATGCAGGGAAATCAATTGACTTGGACTTGTTGGACGGCACGTGGCGTTTGCAGTATACATCGGCCCCTGATGTCCTAATTCTGTTCCAGTCTGCCACAACTCTTCCTTTCTTTGAGGTATAAATATCTTGTATTTGTCGACAATTTGTATGTAGCCGTGTTTATGTTGCAATGGTGATATTGTTGGCTTCCTAACAGGTAGATCAAATTTTTCAAAAGTTTGAATGCCGGGATCAATTTGGCCAAGGTGTTGTCCGCAACATTGTCAGATGGAGCATACCTAGACTGCTGGAGGTACTTTCTTTTTTGTTTTTCGTATTTCTTCTTTGTTTGCTGAAGGTTTCTATGATGAAATGTATATGTATAATCCATTTAAGTTATGCCTATTTGCAAGAGATGCCTATATGCTGAGTTTAGAACCAAATCCAGTCAGCAAAGATCTTGAACTCTGCTTATGTTTGCTGATAACCTTTAGAATTATTTGGTTACACGGCAAACCTGAAAATTGAAATTGGAAATCTCTCACCCCTATGTCCCTCGTGTGTGCCGTGGAAACTCTTTAAGACAGAGCAACATTGGCACTTCGTGGAAGTGAAAATGAAAATATAGGATTATCAGGACTTGAATGCAAACTCAAGAATGCATCATTTGTATTTATGATGATTTCTCTAGATTCAGCTAACACTGGGTGTGTGTTCATTGTTCAAGCCTCAAACTCTGTCTGATATGTTACTCAAATCTTTTGTAAGTGTCATGTGCACTTTTTCCTGTATGGAAGTTAGCGACCATTTTGTTTTTATCCATCTCTGTTGCACTATTCTCCTTGTTCTAAGTTACACTCACTTACAGGGTCTTTCTTTCTTTTTCCAATGGGAGAAAGTGATATCCGTGATGTCCGTTATTATAATTTTAAGAGCATTCAATTCAGGATATGTGAACTGAAAGAACGAGCTCAAATTGAGAATAGTACATCAGAATATCAACTTACAACTGATTGAATACTCTTTTAGACTGGAGCATAAGCGTGTGCATATATTCTTCCTCTGTAAAAACCTGTCTAAATGAGAAGTGACATAATAAATAATGGTATTAGTCAGTGATATTCTTATTATGAATAGAACTTCTCAGAGGCCGGGAAGTCAATTTTCCAACCTTCACTATCATGCGACGGAGAATGAATGCTGAGGCACCAAAAATAAGAAGGAGAAATTTTTGGATGGTTGATGCAGTCTTGATTCAGAAATCAGGTGAAAAGGGAGGAAGAGTATGAAAATGATGTAAAGAGTGTATTCAAGGTGGAGGAACTGATAAATTTAAGAATAGGGAAAAATGCATGTAGCTCAAGAAAAGTGGAAAAAAAAGAACAATTTGTTGTTCAGTTATAGATCATCATGGCTAAGCTTTAGGCTGAAGCGTGGTTTGTAAACAGATATTCCCCTAACAAAGTGGATTGGCAGAGGCTGGTCTGCCGAGCTGACCCCAACAAGTGTCAAACAAGGCTTTGCATTAGCAGCTCTGAAAATAGGTTAGACTTTGTTAAATGAGGTTGTGAAGTACAAGTTGTTTCTCCACTCTCTGGTTAGCTTCTCTGCCTAAAGAATTCGGTTTCTGAGGATTTTAGAAAGTCTGTCCATATCAACGTAGCTTTGATTTGGGCTGGAAGTAAATCTTGAATACACTATCTTTGTTTGGTTAATAGAGTTGAGTTTTTATTCAATATTATATTCTGTACTACATACATTTTTAAAAACTGCATTTAAGAATGTGTATTTGCTTGCTTTAACAGGAGCATGAAGGCGCCACCCTGCTTGTCTCCGCAAAATTTTCTGTCGTTTCCACACGTAACATCTACCTTGAGTTTGAAGAGGTTTGTATCTGAAATTGTTCAAAATGATTAACTTCCTGTTTTGGTGCAAAGCTAGTGAACTATTATCTCCAGGAAAACTTTAACATGATAAAATTTTAAAAAAACACTGAAGTATTCTTTACATGATCCTATCTATTTGACAGATAGCTATTCATAACATAAATGTCAGTGAAGAATTACAGGCTCTACTTGCTCCAGCAATACTACCGCGGTCATTTTTGAGTTTGCAGGTAAACCTAAGACAGATTGCCATTGAGTTTTGTATCTGTCATGCAATGTGTATATCTATGTTAAAGATTCTTCGCTGTAGTTTATAAATCTATATTCAATAAATTAATTAGGATGTAATTTTTGATCTAGCCGAGATACTCTTGAATAACTGAGAGTAATGAGTTTGAGGGCATTAAGTGTATCTTCTTGTCATATGTGAAAAAGATGCCTCCTTGACATTCAGTTGATAGATTCTAGGGTTACCATTGATGTTTAGCTTAATTACAAAAAACACTCTCTTAAGGTATTACAGACACCTCCTTGAGGTTTATATTTGCATAACAAATAACCTTATAACCCCTAAATCTGATGCAATTTGTAAAATAAAAACAAATATGGAGTAGTATTTGTAATTCTGAAAGATAGTTGAGTTTTTTGTAATTATACTGAACCTCAATGATATCTTTTGTAATTGCCCGTAGATTCTAGGATCATTTTTGACCTGAAAATCAGAATTGTTCATGTTTCTTAACCGGAGTGATTATACTTGGTAAGAAACCAGGTTTTACACTTCAAGTTCATGAACAAAGACAAGTATCAACTAATTTTGGAAGATGATCTGTAGATTGATGATGGTTGAATCACTTCCTACTTACTATATCCTTTTGTAGATCTTGCAGTTCATTACATCTTTCAAAGCTCAAGTTCCTGTGAGAAGTTCGCAGAGGTACACAATTCTTCTCTAAGTATAACCACCTCTTAATATGATATCTTAGTGAAGACAGATGATTTGTAGGCGATCGGTTGGGGGACTATATTACCTGTCATTCCTGGATAGCAACATGCTTTTGGGCCGCGCAGTTGGAGGTGGTGGAGTATTCGTTTTCACTAGGGCTCAAGCATTCATCTGATAAGGAGTAAGTAATACGAGAAATGTACATTTGTAAGCCATTTGAAACACATTTCACTTACCTTTTATTGGAGGAATCAACACGATATGTAACTCTGCAAGTTGGTGAGTTATAAAGGGAGTCCGTTATAGGAAAAAAGAATAAGCACATTAATAATGTTGATACTTTTGGAAAAATAATTGTGTAAGCATGTTATCTAAGTTCTCCTCGAGGAATATGAAGGATTGGTGTTGATAGAATCTAATAAGGGCGAGTGTAGTTTTGTTTTCAGGGTAAGTTTTCAGTTTCCAGGATTTGCAGTGGAGTATTTCGTATTGGTTTTATATAAATATTGAAATGTATTCAAATTAATAATTAGAGATAAAAAAAAATGTGTTTAGTTGAGTGTATATTGGTGTTTTAGGTGGAACTATTTTGAGTATTTAATGTAGATATGGTATTGTAGATGATATCCAAGTGCAGGGTCTCAGTGAAATGCAGTAGTTTGAAAATAATATACTACTACTACATAAGATTCCCGTGCAATGCAAATGCTATATATTGTGAAGCCTCCGTTTTATAATGTGACATGTACATTTTCCTAATAACATTATAATAATTTTAAAATAGCATCAAACAATAGGCGGAAAATAATATTTAATGTTTGTTATTAATGAAGTCAAAAAAAAAAAAAATTACTTTCGATTTTTGAAAGCTGATTTTCCAAAAAAACACACAAGACACATCTTTGTCGCCAATTGCGTTTTGGTCATGTTTAGATCCAACCTTCACTCGGGTTAGGGGGAAACCGTGAATGTCGAGGTGAAATTTTATTGATAAATGGTACATCACACTATTTTATTTTCTAATTAGATTTTACTCACTTCATTCTTGATGCTTCCAACTAAGACTTGTCTCCTATTTATACAAGACAATAGACTATTCTAGAGACACTGAGACACAAAAGACTGTAAATGATTTACCATATTATCATAATGAACCGTGGTCGGCTTATCTAGCTCAAACATCAAATGTTTCAAAATTCTTCTCAACCAAATTGTTATCAATAGTGTGATGTCACATTTTATTGATAGTATTTTACTAGAGTTGCTACATCACACTATTTTATTTTATAATTAGATTGTACTCACTTCATTCTTGATGCTTCCAACTAAGACATGTCTCCTATTTATACAAGACAATAGACTACTCTAAAGATATTGAGATACAAAAGGGTAGTAAAAAATATTAATTGCATTTTCTAATTTTCAAGACTTTATTCAACTTTCAAAGTCTTGACTTCATCTTCTAAATCTTGAATGTTTGACTCTATTTTTCAATGCTTCATCCAAGAATCAAGTTTGCAAATCACCATTTAACAACCCTTTTAATTTGTAATCTCAAACATGTCACTTGGAACAACATTTGCATAATGTCTGTTGATTGATCATTTGTATTAATGAACTCCATGCAAATTTCTTCTTGATTTACCAATTCCTGAATGAAGTGATGCCTAAGCTCAATATGCTTGGACTTGGCATGAAAGGCATGATTTTTTTGTCATTGCAATTACCGACATATTATCAAAATGAACTGTGATCGGCTTATCTAGCTCAAACATCAAATCTTTCAAAAAAATTCTCAACCAAATTGCCTTGCAAGCTGCGTCGGTAGCTTCTATGTATTCAGCTTCAGCTGATGATAGAGCTATAGATTTTTGCTTCTTTGAGCTCCAAGAGATAACATTTGTTCTAAGATAGAAAATATAGCAGGAAGTGTTTTTCTATCATCAACAGATCCGACCCAATCTTTATTTATATAGCCAACAAGTTTGCAATTGTTTTCTTTTTTAAATTTAATGCTTTGATTCTTAGTACCTTTTAGATTCCTAAAATTCCTCTTTATATTGCAAAATGAATTTTACTTGGTTCATTCATGAACCTAGACAACATGCTGACTAGATAAGCGATGTCAGGCCTCGTGTTGGATAAAGTAATGATATAATATTTTTCCTGTAAAGTGTGGGATCAATCTTTTCAGCATCATCATGAACTTGAAAATTTTCATTTAACACCATCGGAGTCTATATTGGCTTGCACTCGCTCATGTTGAATTTCTTGAGAAGATCATCAATGTATTTTTTTAAGACAGAAAAATTCTTCCCGGCCTTTGTTTTACTTAAATCCCAAGAAAATACTGCATGAGTCCCAAATCTGTCATCTCGAAATATTTAATCATTTTATTCTTAAATTCTCTCATCATGTCTTTATTTGTGCCGAAATAAATCAAGTCATCTACATAAAGGCATATGACAAGAAAATCGTTGTCAGAACTCTATATAAAGAGATTCTTCACTTGAACTTCGACTGAAGCAATTTTCAATGAAATAGCTATTGATTTTGGTATTCCATGCTCAAGGTGCTTATTTGAGGCCATATAATGCTTTCTTCAAACGAAAGACTTTATATTCTTGGCCTTTGATTTTAAACCCATCTATATGCTCGACAAAAACTTCTTCTTGGATTTCTCCATTTAGAAAAGCTAATTTTACATTAAGCTGGTAACTACATAGCTCCAATTGAGTTGCTAATGCTAGAACAATATGTATCGTCTCCATCCTTGCAACTGGGACAAAAGTTTTAGTGAAGTCAATTTCGGGTTGTTGAGAATAGCCTTTCGCGGAAAGTCGAGATTTGTATTTTTGGATTGAACCATCATCTTTGTATATGGATCTTATAAATCCATTTTGGCATAGTTTTCTTTCCTTCTGGCAGTTCAACGAGCTCTCAGGTTTTATTCTTCTCGATGGTGCACATTTTTTCGTTCATTGCTTTTGTCCGACATTCTTCTTTTGATGCTTCATCAAATGTTTGAGGCTCACTTGTGAACAAAACGAGTTCACTTATTTCATAAATTTCTCTTAGTGAATGTCGTTCATCGCTTTTGGTTTGTAATCATCAAAAAGGGGGAGTTTGTTAGATAAATATTTTTATCATGATTTTGTTTAACTATGTTTTTACATCAAAACAATGTCCCTAAATGTTCCATATATATACTCCCAAACGATTTAAACTGTTTTTACTAATTTTTTGGAGTATTTCTTGAAGTTTATTTTTGACAAACATTGGACAACACTTATCTCTCGTGTTCAATTGGTCGCCCTAGAGGGCAACCTGTGCCTGAAAGATGATTTCTAAAACAAAAATGAGACGTTTGAAAAACACCAGGAGATCGACCGGTCGAACAAGAGGTCGATCGGTGCTTAGGAAAACATAGAATTGAAACATAACACTCTGCAATGCAATTTCAAAGGTGTTGGACCAGTCTAGGAGGGGACCCACCGGTCGAACCTCTGGTCGACCGGTCGAGCACCCCTCTGACCGGTCCAACAAGGATTTTTTGTTGTTTCTTTTCATTTCTGTATTAGAGGTTGACCGGTCGAACCTACCATTTTGACAGCAGAAACTATCCATTTGACAGCAAACTACTTTTCCTCATTTTGTGGGATTGATCTCTAACAACTATATCTTGATTTTAATTGCATTTTTTTTGTAGATATCAATCTCCAAGAAGGAGCCTATGTCTGGAAATCAAATCCAAGACCTCTCATATAAATAGAGGGAGATTTGAAGCAACACTATAAGGGAGAATACATTACAACACAACATGAGATATATCAAGCAAAAAATTTGTTCTTCACTGTCAACATTCTTGTTGTAATAGCCTAAGTCTTTCACTTTCACATCTTGGGTCTAGACTTGATTTACAAACTCTTCGGCAGGCTCTTTCCATATCGTATGGAGTGTTTTCTACAAGGGTACGGGTTCGGTATTTGGAATGCGGTTATTGAAGGAATAGCTCAACCAACTAAGAAATTGGAGAATGGTACCACGGCTCTCAAGAGCTTCAAAGAATTCGATGAAAATGACAAGAAAACATTCTCTCTAAACGGTAAGGCCTTGAATATTTTACGTTGTTCTCTTACAACTACAGAGTATAATCACATTCGAGGAATAAAGTCGGCACATGAAGTATGGGAAAAATTAGAAACCATTTATGAAGGTACTAAGAGAGTTAAACAAGCTAGAAAATCAATGCTTGTTAAAGATTTCGAAAACTTCATAATGCTCGAGAGTGAAGGGATTTCGAAAATGGTAGAAAGGCTAGACAACATTGTCAATCCTTTATTGGCGCTCGGAAAAGTCATTTTTGAGAAGACAAGGTAACCAAAGTTTTGAATGCTCTTCCCGACTCTTGGTCCGAAAAGGTGACGACTATCATGGAAGCTCAGAATTTAGAAACTATAAATTTTGATGAGCTTACTGGAAATCTTCTCATCTATGAAGTATACATAAATGAAAGGAGTAATTCAAAAGCATCTACTTCTCAACCGGATACAATATCAAATCCAATAATATGGGATGAGTTTCTTACAACATCTGATGATGAGGAAGCCGAGCAATGTCTAATGGGCATCAAAGAAGACAATGAGATACGCTCTAACTCTTCTATTTCTTTTAGTAATGAGTTGCAAGATTATTATGATGAATTGCAAAATGATTTGATGAGCTTCAAATGAATTCCAAAGCTTGCTCTTTAAATACAAAAATTTGAAAAAGGAATTCAACACTATGAAAAACGAAATGATAGTTTACTTGTTTTATATGAATCACTTTCTTGTGCTCACACTACCACACTTGATAAGGTTAGAAACCTTGAAAAAGAAAATAGTACTCTTGTTAAGGATATTGATTGAATGAAAAAGGATATTATGAAGTATAATTTGAGTACCGATAAAATTACCAAAATTCTTGATGTTCAACATTGTGATCACTTGAAACTAGGACTTGGTTATAAGTCTAATGCTATGAATGATATGAAAAAGAACCAAGTACATATGCATGTTAATCATTATGCTTCTAGAACTATTACATGTTTTTATTGTGGTAAAAATGGTCACACGGCTAATACTTGTCGGGCTAGAAATAGTTCTAACTATTATTGGAGACCTAAAAGTCTCAATTCTAATCCCAAACGACCCAAACACTTGAGGGTACCACAAGATAATTTCATGTTAGGTACTCGGCGAAATAAAAGTCAAAGGAAATTCAACTCATCAAATCGACAACAAATGTTTGCGCCATTTGATTAAAGGAGAAGACAGTATCTACAAAATCATTTTCCAAGAAAAATGTATAATCAACAATTATGCATGTCATATTGGTAGCTCTTATCCTCTTCTTGAATTATGCATTTCATATTGTCTTATTGCACATATTCATGTCATTATTCTTGTCTTGATTGTCAAAATTCTTCTTCAAAAGGTTTTCTAAAAAATGAGGTCTCAACTATGTACTATTGGATTTTCAAATTTCAAGAGAGACCTTATATAGCTTTTCTATAAGCTCATTAGAACTTACATGTTATTTCAAGCTCTTGTTGGCTCTTACAAAAGCATAGCATGTGCTACTAGTCTAATCGTTAAATTGATTTATATCATACTATTTGGTACTATTAAATTCTTGTGCAAGAATTCTTCTTAAAGACTTTGTAGGAGATATTGGGTGTTAAAGGACAAATGCTTATAGACATATCTATGGTTATCTACATCAAATTTGTCAAGTTCGAGAAAGGCATATTAGTTGACAAACATAATCGAGGTATGTTCATCAACTTTTATTTTACTCTCATAAACTCGATATTCTTCATATTGTATGCCTATGTGCTCGATCTCAAAACAATCCCAAAGAATCTCAATTAAGTGTCGTTAAAAGAATTTTTTTTAATATTAGGCACTCTTTCTTAGGCGTATTTTATCACATGCTTGATAACGTTCCTATGTTTTATGATAAAGCATTCGATGTAATTTTTTTTATATACGGTTCTTCCTAACCAAATCAATCATATTGAGATCCAATATTTCTTTGAGGGATTGTATTTCAAAACGAAAAATTGAGATATGCTTTATTTCGTCTCAACATTAACTCGCGGAAATTTTTACAAAATCATTAACCATCGAGTCTTTTACCTCAATTCGAGCTTGTTTAGGCATAATGTATATTGAATGAGGTTTACGATTGCTTTTTGTGCGTTTTCAAAACTTAGGGGTGAAAAATCGGATTTTTGGATCAAAATTCGGACAAAATAAGAAAAGGTGCTCTAGGGACCGAAAGAAGGGAGGTCGACCGGTCGACCACTACCTGGACCGGTCGGACCCCCCTTGGACCGGTCGACCTGGGCTAGTTTTTGGGTTAAATGCATTATGTTCCCAGACTTAGTTTTTTGAACGGTTTTCTCTCATTTTCGCACCACTTTTCAAATTCCACACATTTTTCAATCAAATTGATTTCTTTCTTGCAAATTCTATTTTTTTTAGTTTATATTATTGGTATATCATCCATGATACCTAACTTCTCCCATTGATTGGTAAGTTTAATTCTCCTTTAATCTCAATTGGGTTGAACCCTTGAGAAAATGCTTCCATTCTGGTATTTTGATGCAATTCTTGTATATTTGTGATGGGAATTATGTTTGATGATGGATTATGCTTGTATATTTATGATTGGTGATGTATTTTTGGGCATGATTGCACTTACAAGTTTTATATACATCTTCATTTTTAGGAAGATGTATATATAAAGCCAGGCTTAACCTTTCAAGTCTGGCTTTATATATTTCTAAAATTTCATTTTTAGGAAGAAAATAAAATCACTCTTTAAGAGTAGGAGGAATTTTTTATCTTTTTTTTTAAAAAAAAATCAAATGAAAGAGAATGAGAAAACAAAATTTGTACAAATATTAGTGTTTGTGGGAAACAGATGAGTCGACCGTTATCCGTCATTTAACCGGGAAAACAAATAATGAAACCCTACAAAACACACAAATTTATAGGAAACAAATATGTACCCTAGTTATAACAAGGATTATAAAGAAAAAGAACTTCCTCTGGAAGGATTTGATTATCTAGAAACAGTTTAAGTCTTTGTCCATTAACCTTGAATACATTACTATTTCTAGGATTGTCAATGTCAACAGCTCCATACGGATATATATTTTTCACAATAAAAGGACCACTCCACCTTGACCTTAATTTTCCAGGAAATAAATGCAATCGAGAATTATAAATCAAAATCTTTTGACCAATCTCAAATATTTTTCTTGTAATTTTATTATCATGAAATTAATCTTGCTTTATAAATTTTTGAATTCTCATATGCATCATTTCTCAATTCTTCAAGCTCATTGATTTGCAATTTTCGCAATTTCGAAGCATCATCAAGGTTGAAGTTAAACATTTTAATTGTCCAATAAGCTTTATGTTCAAGTTCCACTGGTAAATGGCAAGGTTTTCCATAAACTATTCTATAAGGAGACATTCTCAATGATGTTTTAAAAGCAGTTATGTATGCCCAAAGTGTAACGATAATTCTAAAAGACCAATCTTTACGATTCGGGTTAACAGTTTTTTCTAAAATTTATTTTATCTCCATGTTTGCAAGTTCAACCTGCCCATTTATCTATGGATGATAAGAGATTGCAACTTTATGTGTGATTCCATATTTTCTCATTAAAGATGCAAAAACTTTGTTGCAAAAATGGGTTCCCCCATTACTAGTTATGACTCGAGGAATTCCAAATCGACTCAAAATATTTTCCTTTAGAAATTTTATCACAGTTTTATGATCATTGTTTCGACAAGGAATTGCCTCGATCAATTTTGAAATATAATCTATTGCGACCAAATGTAAATAAAACCAAATAATATTGGAAATGACCCCGTAAAATCAATACCCCAACAGTCAAAGATTTCGATCACAAAAATAGGATTCAAAAGCATCAGGTTTTGTTTTGAAATTGATCCTAACTTTTGATAATTTTCACAACTTTTGTAAAAAGCGTAAGTATCTTTGTAAAGATTTGGCCAATAAAATCCACATTATAAGATCTTTGCACTGGTTTTCTTTACTGAAAAGTGACCACCACATGCTTTTGAATGACAAAATTTTATAATGCTACCTACCTCATTGTCGGGTACACATCTACGAAAGCTTTGATCTGGACAATATTTGAAAAGATAGGGATCATCCCAAGAAACTTTTTACCTCAAATAAACTTCTTTTTATCTTGTGAATTCCAATTTGATGGCATCATTCCTGTCACAAGAAAATTAACAATATCTGCAAACCAAGGTACTACATTAACATTGAATAGTTGTTCATCAGGAAAAGTATCATTGATAGGTGGAGTTTGAAATGAATCATGACAAATAAGTCTTGATAGATGATCAGCTACCACGTTCTCTACTCATTTCTTATCACGAATGGTAATATTAAACTCTTAGAGTAAGAGAGTCTACCTAATCAATCTTGGTTTAGAATCTTTTTTTGACAAAATATATTTCAAAGTTGCATGATCACTGAAAACAACAATGGTTAACCAACAAGATAGGATCGAAATTTTTCCAAAGCAAATATTACAACAAGTAATTCCTTTTCTATGGTTGAATAATTGATTTGAGCACCATTCAAAGTTTTACTTGCATAGTATATCACATATGATTTCTTTTCTTTTCTTTGCCCTAAAATAGCTCCAACGGAATAGTCACTAGCATCACACATTATTGCAAAAGGTAAAGTCCAATCAGGAGGTTGGATTATTGGGGCAGATGTAAGCATGTTTTTAAGTTTGACAAAAGCATTTTCACAATTTTTGGTCCATTCAAAAGTAACATCTTTGTAAGAAGATTACACAATGGTTTAGAAATTATACTAAAGTCTTTGATAAATCTTCTGTAAAAATCTGCATGCCCTAAAAATGATCTTACCTCCTTTACTAATCTTGGTACTGGTAGATTAGCAATTAACTCAACTTTGGATTTGTCTACCTCAATACGTTTTACTGAAATAATGTGTCCAAGAACAATACCAGTTGTTACCATGAATTGACATTTTTCCCAATTAAGCACAATGTTCTTTTCTTCACACCTTATTAACACTTTTCCTGTAGGTCCCAAGGGGTGTATTAGAAGGTTTAGAAGGAGGGGTTGAATAAACCTTCTTAAATTTTTCGATTTAATACTTTTCAACAACAGTTGTAATAGAGTTATCACAAATCAGCTCAGTTACTATATAGCAGACTCAAGAGAGCTGCTTGCAATGTAACTTGATTATTTTACTAAAGCTGTTTATAAAGCTGACTTGATTTTTCAAAGCGGGAGACTTAACACCCTTTAAAAGTAGAAGAATGTGACTTTAACACTTGTTTTGTATGCTTGGCTTATTATCATTTAGGATATCAGTTATAACTCAATTCAGCAAGTATAAGGCAATTAAAGCAGAAATAAAACGCTGAAAGTAAATAGACACAATGTTTTTATAGAGGTTCGAAGATGGGGTAATTCTTCTAATCCCTCGTCTCCAACTCCTGGAGGAATCCATTAAGTAATGATCAGTTTACAAAGTGGTTCACAGTCTAGAGACAAGTCTTGATCACACAGTTGAATTGCTCCTTTGACTCAGTCTAGAGATGCCTTGATCACCCAGCTGGCTTCTCCTTGCGACTCAGCTTCTTCACGAGACGGTTGCCTTGCTACTACAGCTCACTTTGTCAAGTTGTTGGATTTGATCACTCAGCCCTCCAAGCAACTTGAGTCTTTCCTACAATCCCACACTTGGAATGTAGACCCCAGAGATTATTTTGGTTTTCTCCTCAACTTTGATGGTTTTGTTGTCATTCACAAATTGTGTTGGATATGAAATACTGACTGAATGGACTTGAAGATATATGATTTTTTCGTTCAAGCTTTTTGTGTGTTGTTTGATTTGTTTCTTCTTGTTTTGTTGTTATACTCATGTATGCATCTTTTTCTTCCTTTGAATCTTCAGTCATTTTATAGTATTATTTGAAAAATTATTCGTTGAAGAGATAGATAATTATTCAAATAATATCTTGCTAGACATTGATTTGCTCTTCAATGCTTTTCAGGCATGTGAGACATCCACTTCTCGTATTCTTAATGTCCAACTTTTTGCTTATTAAATTGCACGCTTTTGCACTTGTTTATTCTTAGTGCCAGACATTATGGAGATATTACTTAAATAAGTAATCTTCCATACTTTTTGTGCAACGGCTTGATTTCAGTTGGCTTCACTCAACTGCTTCTTCTTTCTTTTAGTCGTAGACGACTTGACTGATGTTTCAACTCAGCTCCATGAGTTGTCTTGGCTCACTTTTATCACAGCTGTTCCTCAGCTGATACATCTCAGTTGAGTTTATTATCTTCTATATGGCCATACTCAGTTGTTCCTCAGCGGAGTATTCACTTCAGCCTTTTGTTGACTTCTTGTATTTACAGGCTTAGCTGACTTGACTCGGCTTTTTCAGCCCTGTTTATTACAATGAAAAATTACAAAGAAAATGGGGTGCCAACTTTCTTGTCTAAGTTTTACATGGCATTCATCAAAATCTATACAATAATTTCCCAACATTTCCTAAGTTCAACAAACAATGTTCAAATTATTCACCAAAAACTGAAAAATCATAAATAAAGACTTCAAGAAAACGTTCAACCATATCACTGAAAATGCTAAGCATGCATCGTTGGAATGTAGATGGTGCATTACATAATCCAAAGGCATCCTTCTATATGAAAATGTACCAAAATGACATGTAAAAGTTGTTTTTCTCTTGATCTTCAAGTGCAATTTCAATTTGATTATACCCAGAATATCCATCTAAAAAACAATAAAATTTATGACCTGCAAATCTTTCTAAAATTTATCCATAAAGGGTAATGGAAAATGATATTTGCGAGTAACCGAGTTAAGTTTTTTGTAGTCAATGCAACACGCCAACCATTAATAGTTCTAGTTGGAATCAATTCATTATTTTTATTTTTAACTACAGTAACTCCAGACTTCTTAGGTACAAAATGAATAGGACTTACCCATTTACTGTCAGAAATAGGATAAATTATTTCATTATCTAAGAGTTTCATAATTTCATTTCTCACTATTTCTTTCATATTAGGATTTAGTCTTCGCTGCATTTCTCTAGATGGTTTTGCATTTTCCTCTAAATAAATATTATGTGTGCAAATTAGAGAACTAATACCTTTTATGTCAGCAATGGTCCATCCTAAGGCATTTTTATGCATTTTTAAAATCTCGATCAACTTACTTTCCTGAGATGCATCAAGTTTGGAAGAAATTATTACAGGAAAAGTATCATTCTCACCAAGAGAAGAGTATTTCAAATCATATGGTAAAGATTTCAAATCGATTTTTGGAGCTTTTATGCTTGAAGGAATAGGCTGCACTTCTGATGATGACAATCCTCAATTTTTGGTTTCCAAAAATGGTTTTCTAGTTCTTGCAAAAATTCAGTAGAGACATCAAAACATTTCTTATCACAAATTCTCATTTTCAAACCATGTTTCAGTAAATTCAAAAGAATTATTGATAGTGAAATTTCCGTGAACAATTTCTTCAATTAAATCCACTTCATGTAGTTCGTTATCATCAGCAGGTTGTTTGCAAACATTAAACACATTTAATTCCAAAGTCATATTTCCAAAAGATAACTTCAAAATACTATTTCTACAGTTAATCAATGTATTTGAAGTTGCAAGAAATGGGCGACCTAAAATGACAAAAATTTGTGTTTTTGTATCTGTAACCGGGTGAGTATCCAAAACAATGAAATCAACAGGAAAATAAAACTTGTCAATTTGTACCAACACATCTTCTACTATTTCTTTTGGAACTTTAATTGATCGATCAGCTAATTAGAGTACAATTAGAGTTTCTTTAAGTTCACTCAAACCTAGTTGTTCATAGACTGAAAAAGGTAGAAGATTTTACGCTAGCACCAAGATCAAGTAAAGCACGTTCAATTCTAGTGTCTCCTATGACGCATGAAATTATTGGACAATCTGGATCTTTGTACTTAGGTGGAGAAAATTATTGTATAATTGAACTTTCAGTTAAAAATATTTTTTTCTTCACATGATGCTTTCTTTTAATTGTGCACAAATCTTTCAAAATTTTGCATAAGGTGGAACTTGTTTGATTGCATCCAACAAAGGAATGTTAATTTTGACTTGTTTAAAAAGCTTAAAAATTTCAGAATTTGAGTTCATTTTTGAGTTGGTTGCAATATTTGAGGAAAATGAACATGAGGTGAATATGTTTCATCATTTTCAAACTTACCTCCATTCAATTTACCTTCTTCATCATCACTATTTCATTTTTCATTTCTGAAGATGAATTTGAAACTTTCTTAGGATGAATTGTTTTATCAACAATTTTTCCACTTCGAAGTGTTGTGACTGAATTAGCCTCATTGACTGGATTTTCACTTGAAGTAGAAACACAACACTGCGTGGAAAGATTAGGTTGAGGTTGAGCAGGAAACTTACCCTTTTCTTGAGTTCGCAAAAAAAAATGTGAGTGTTGAAAGTGAACTCTTGATCTCATTGATGGCTTGTGAAGTTTTATTATTGATGTTTGTTTGTTCATTCATAAATGTTTGCAAAGTCTCCTCAAGGGATTTTACATGTGGGGCTGGATATGAAGGAAAATTTGGTGGTTTTGTAAATTTATTGGTTGAGCTTGATTATTATCACGCCAACTGAAATTAGGATGATTTCTCAATTGTGGATTGTAAGTTTCAGAATATAGAGATTGAAAAGGTTTTCCAAATCCATTCATGACATTTGTTTCAACAGGAATATGAAGACAATCATTAGTGGAGTGTTTTTTAAGTCCACAAATTTCACAAGCTTTCTTATCTTGCACAGATTTAACTTCTTTTACTTTTTTAAATTCCATGTCATCAATTATTTTAGCCAAAAGCGCAAGCCTAGCACTTAAACTATCTTCTTGGTTAAGATGGAGTTTTTCTTTATTTTCATCAACATTATGCCAAGATTAAGAATTTTCTACCAAACAGTCAAGATATTTTAGCGCATCATTGGGTTCTTTATCAAGAAATTGACTATTACATTTTGATTCAATAAATTGCTTTGTTTCAGGAGTTAAACCTTCATAAAAGAAATTGATTATACGCCAATTTTCAAAACCATGATGTGGGCAAGAAATCAACAACTCTTTAAACTTTTCCCAACATTCAAAAGAAAACATCTTTAGGAATTTGAGAAAAATTCTGAATTTGTCTTTTCAAAGAATTAGTTTTGAGTTAGAAAGAATGTTTTCAGAAATTCAGTTTGCATTTCTTACCATGTACCAATTGATCTAGGTTTTAACGAGCTAAGCCAAGTTTTTGCTTTATCTGTTAAAGAAAAAGGGAATAATTTGAGCTTAACAATTTCATTCGTGCAATTTTGATCATCAAATATGGCACATACTTTTTCAAACTCCTTTAAATATAAATATGGGCTTTCAGAATCTATACCATGAAAATTAGGAAGTAAAGTAATCATCTCTGACTTAAATCGAAAGTTATTTGCATTTAGTGGAAAAATGAAACAAGAATGAGTAGAATTTCGAAAAGGTTGCAAATAATAACGCATATTACGCACTTCTTGATTTTTCACTCTTTCCATCTCATTTTGAACAGTTTCTTCATCAGCCATAATTGGGGTGTGTGGAGGTGAATCAAAATTTTCTATCAAATTTCTGAATTATTCCTAACTAAATGACGAGAATTTGGAATACGACACCATGTAAGCATACAAACACACAATATTTACAGTGGTATATATACAAACCTGAAAACCTACCTCGCCTTCCCTGGCAACGACGCCAAAAACTTGTTACAACTTTAAGGTTGCAAACTCAAGTGCAGGTTATCTCAAATAATAAATTTCTCGTGAGTCTGAAGCCGATCCACGGGGAAGATTATGTAAGTTTACAGAGAATATTTTCCTTTGAGACATAAATAGATTTATTTTAAACTAATAAGAAATATTATTTTTTTACAATAATTTGAATAATAAAATTGTTGAGGATAGAGATTCACTCTTGATTTTGGATAAAGGAATGATTATATTTTCTTACCTCTTGAATTACTACTATTGGAATCCATACACAATGAAGGTTCCAATAGGAAGATACTCTAAATATAAATCATGTAATAAGGTGAACATGTTTTATTACCAATTATAATTCATCTTATAATGTCAATATTTGCTTATGGACTCAAGTATTCATGTATTCTCTTGTCTACAACAAATCAAAGTATCCACGTTAGTAGCCAGTTGAAGTAAGAACCAGACATTTAACTAAATAGAACCAAGTATTTATTGTGCCAATAGAATGCATAAATCAAGAATACCACAAAACAAGAAGGGTATAATCTAAAAAATAAATTCATGATCAAAACAATAAAATTTAGTGTAAAGCTACAATTATTTATTTTCTTCCATCAAGAGTTTCACTCTATTCATCAACAAAATAAACTTAGAAAGACATAAAGAAAGTAGAAAAAACAAGAGATTGTATGAAAACTAAACAAACTATTTTTATGAAATACTAGAAAATCTACTATAATATAGGAACAACAATGAAACTTTCTTTGAAACTCTAACTTTCTATACAAACTTGTGTTTTTGGTAAGTGCAAATGACCTCTATTTATAGGCAACACAATAATTCCTTTTGGAATTATTTTATTCTTTATTTTTGAGACAATTGAGAAAATGCTGAAAATTTGAAACCAACTCCAACACCTCATTTGGTTGGTCTTTTTGGCAAGGGTTTTTGTTGAATCATCATGATTTGTTTTAACAAATCCATTCTTACATGACTTGGCTACATTCTCCAACTGGTTTGAATGAATTACAAGCACTATAGGACAAGATATGGTGTAATAAGTGTGAAGTGGTTGGCCTGCGGGATTATGACTGCAGCAACTTGTTGTATTTTTTAAAAATACTTGCTGACTAATTTGACTTTGGAGTCCCATGAAAGTTGTAGACAAATGTGTTGGGGATACTCAGTAAACATTTCAGCACCATACCACATGTGGTCGTCGAGTTATGTCAAAAATACGAACATTGGTCAAGTTTTCGCAGAAAATGAGTCTCTTCAAACTTCAAATTGTGATGAACTTTTGATCCAATAAAATATCATCCCAAACTTTGATTTAGGATTTAATGTCTCTGAATATTTGTAGAAGAATGGATTGTGAATCCATAACTTCAAGAATCATCCCTAAATCATGTCGGAATTGAAAGTTATGTGCGTTGATCCAAACCTGCATTAAAAATGCATCCTACTACAATTTTGTGTTGATTTCCTATTTTATTTATAACATATAATAATACTACAAATTTATATTATTACTAAAATTAATAAGGTAAAAATATTATTACAAACCAAAAGTAATTGTATATTTTTTAACGTTCATCAACTAGGGAAACACAAAAAGACTATCGTTTGGAAAATCTTAGATAATCCCTCCTTTTGCAATCACATGATTCTTTTGGAAGATAAATCAGTAATTTTACCTCAAAGATGCTTAAATCCAAATATGAAGGAGTTGGTCAGGGCAAATGTTATCAAATTAAATGATGTCAGGATCATTTACCCCATCTCTATAATAATTGGGTAAGTCCGGTTCAAATGGTTCCAAAGAAGGGGGAATGACAGTGGTTCCAAATGAAAAGAATGAGCTAATCTCGATAGAACAGTAATTGGTTGGCGAGTATGCATTGATTATCGCAGACTCAATGATGTTACTCGCAAAGATCATTTTCCTCTACTGTTCATTGATCAAATGTTGGAAAAATTGTTCGGTCACCTCTATTAATGCTTTGTCGATGGGAATTCCAGCTATTTTCAAATTCATATAGCATCAGAGGATCAAGAGAAAACCACTTCCATTTGTCCTTATGGTATTTTCGCCTACCGCCGCATGTCGTTCGAGTTATGTAATGCACGGGCAACATTTCAATGGTGCATGCTTGACATTTTTGACAAACTAGTGGAAGATTTCATGGAAGTATTCATGAATGACTTCTCGATTTTCAGGGATTCTTTTGATACATGTCTTAATAATCTATAAGAAGTCTTTGCTTGTTGTGAAGAAACTGACTTGGTTCTCAATTGGGAAAAATGTCATTTTATGGTTCAAGAAAGAATAGTGTTGGGGCATAAATATCTTGCAGGGTATCAAAGTCGCCAAGGCGAAGGTTGAGACAATTGCCAAATTGCCACCACTTACCTCGGTGAAGACGATTTGAAACTCCTTGGGGCATGTCGGGTTTTGTAGACGTTTTATCAAATATTTTTCGAAGATAGCTCAACCACTCACTCATCTCTTGGATAAAGATGTGGTTTACGACATCAATGATGAATGCCTTAATGCATTCAATCTATTAAAAAAACACAATACTTCTCCTATTATGGTGAGCTCGGATTGGTCTTTACCATTCGAACTTATGAGCGATGCTAGCGATTTCGCTGTAGGTGTAGTACTTGGCCAACGCAAGGACAAACTGCTTCACAAATTAAAAATCATTTTTTCCTTGGGAAAATGCCCATCCATCTAGGGATATTTTTGAAAAGTGCCCCAAAGTATTAAGACTTGATTTATGCCCCCGCAACCCTAATTGCCAACCTCACTACCCATCTAATAACCCACCTCACTGTCCACCAAATTCTGTTCAAATAAAAATTTGAATTCGTAAGAACAATTACAACTACATATTCATTCTCTATAACATATACCAAACAATGTCAATTTATACCCGTTTTAAAAATCCTTAAAATTTGGCCAATTTATCATTTTCAAATAAAATTTACTCACATTCAATTACATATAATGAACACCATCAAGACTAGCCCAACTAGGAATTTAAGAACCGATATTTGACATTGTTAGATATAGTATACAGTTATAAAGGATAATTACAAAAACACCCTTGAGGTTTGGGTTAATTTCAAAAAAAAAAACCTTCAAGTTTCATTTTGTCTTAAATTTAAGGGGGTAACTGTAATGATTTTGCAAATGTCATGGGTTTTTTGAAATATTTTCAAAGATCACTTAGAAAAATGTAAGAGGGAATGAATCCTTAAGGGGTTTTTTGTAATTTCCAAAGAACTTTGGGTTTTTTTGTAATTAGTTCAAACCTTAGGGGTGTTTTGTAATTATCCCTAGTTATAATTCTTCTTGAAATATACAAAAAAATTGTGAATTTGGATTTTTCTTCGAACAAAATTTGGCGAACAGTGACGTGGGTTATTAAGTGGGCAACGAGGTGAACAATTAGGGTGCAGGAACATAAATCAATTTTTAATACTTTTGGGGAACTTTTCAAAAATACCCCGATATAGAGGGACAATTTCCCTTTTTTTCTTTGTGAAAACCGAAAAGGAAAGGACAGTCGAGTTTGAATATTTTTCAACAACATTTCCAGTTACGGAAGTCAACATGAACGAAACCCCTCAATAGGTGCAATTTGTAAAATAGGAACAAATCAACAAACAAAAGAGGATTGTTCTTGGAAAACTTAATAGTGTAAATATAATGCCACAAAAAACAGTCGACATGCAATTCTCTATTACTAATAGAGCTTTGAAAATAAAGAAACATCAGTGTAGGATTACCAATATTACACACGCGAATATGGATAGTGTTACAACGAAAAACAAAACTAGAATAACCAAAACAAAATAATCACACACTCAAAATATACGAGAAAATATAGTACACGCGATACAAGCGAAGACCCAAAAAACAGAAAAACACAACCTAAAATAATGGTGCATTGAACAGAAGCCTTAACAATAGGTTCCAATACTCACACAGCTTCAGCAGTCGCCATGGAGAAAATATCAAAGGTTGTCCGAGTCATAAATCATCATTTAGTAACTAGGATCACTCATGTGTAGGGTACATATGAACTCAGAGATCAAGTAGATATATTAGGTTGCAAAAGCTGCATAAGTGACCATAAGACATCCATCCGGTGCATGCTTCGGTTATTCTGCCCCTAGCACACCATCAATATATTAGAAATGTATCGATAACATAACCACATCTCGGTTACGACTGTGCAACAGTAAAAGAATGTACTATGTTGCTTATCTTTTTCATGAGCATCAATCTGGAAAATGCCATTGTTTTCCAATTTGACATAAAATCTGACTTAAGGATTAATTAGGTTTACCATTTTTAGATTTGACAAAGATCAAACTTAGAATAAGGTTTCGTATAGCAAATAGGGGTAATTACAAAAAAAAAAATAGTAAAATAAAAAACCTACCTTGAGGTTCAGGCTAATTACAAAAAACTCCATAGGTTTTTGAAAATTACAAAAAAAAAAAAAAAACCCTAGAAGTTTGATTCCATCATACATTTTTGCCCTTCATAAGCAAAAAATATTTCAAAAAACCCCCTGATATTTATAGAAATATTATAGTTATCCCCTTAATTTAAGACATAATCAAACCTAATGGGGTTTTTTGTAATTTTGAAACATCTCTGGATTTTATAAGCCGAAACCTCAGGGGTTTTTTGTAATTATTCCAAGCAAATAACTAATAATATTTAGGAATCAGGACAGAGGATTAAAACTTAATTTGTTTTCATCCAGATATCTCAGCCACAGTTAGATGTGTACCTCAACCACAAAGCACATCCACGTCTCATTTCCATATGCTTCCGACACACCTTTCAGAATAGTTAGACCCAAGCTTCTGATGGTTTCGGCTATTTCAAGAAACTGGCCGCACTCTTTGGACAACATCTACATCGAGCAAGCAGAATATATAATTGTGGAGATCAGAAGATGAGATTAATATAATAGTCGAACTTTTGCAATTTCATTTGAAATGGAAGACTTCTGTATCATTGCTGGAAACAATACAGCAGACACTGATGAAAATTATTTAAAAATGTCATTACCTCTACCAACATTTGCCCATTCATATTTATATTTTCCACTATTATTGGGCAAACTTTTTGGTTATTCCCCACTTCCACAGCCCAACTCGAACCCTGCTCACGACAGGAAAATCTCCGCATACCTGTGTCCTTGTCAAGCAACTGAAAAATCACAGATTTTTTGCTAACTTAAAAACAAGGCATAAACGATACTGAAACTGTGATTGTCTGAATCTGGGAGATATTTGCTTTTTGTGATTTTCGTGTTTCAATATTTAGATAAAATTATGAGTGAGAGGTTTGAAAATAAAATGATTATTTCACGAGATAACTCAGGATAAAAGACTTTTTGTTTCTTTTTCCTAATTTTCCTCCTCCAAGAAACAATTTTTCACTGAGATGAAGTCTTAGGCTGCAATTGGATATGAAAGAGATTTCATTTTCGTTCCGTTGGAGAATTTTTTTTTTACCAAACATGCGATTGTTTATGAAAATTCCAGAAAATATACTATTCTCTCACTTTCACTTTTTCTCATATTTTCTCTTACCAATCACATCTACACATTTTTTCACAAAAAACTAATCATTATTACACATTCTCCCACAAATTTCACTATTCACTCACTCACACATTTCTAACTACCAATCATATCCAATCATTACTTTAGTGTTTTTAAATCAAATCAACTTTCATCATTACTTTTTCATCTCACATCCATTCACACTCTCAAAATTCATCTTTTTCCTTCCAGATTTTTTTTACAACTATTCTCTAGCAAAATGAAAGCATATCCAATCGCACCCTTAAATTTCCAAATTCAGATCCAAATAATCAGTTCATCACCTACTCCAACTCCAACTACTTTACGTAAATGGCGAGCTCAGTATGAACAAGAAACTAATATTTTTAAAACATGGATATCATATTTCATATATGTAAATATACATAATGTATGTGTGTGTGTGTGTGTGCATATCAGCAAGTAATCTTGTGGAGCAATTCATCATGCAGTAGGAGAGTATGGCAAGTAGAAGGCAATTATAGTGCATGGGGGAATTATGAACTATACAAAGAAAGATTGAAAGAGAGGAGAATTATCATCAAGTGGAATAAATGAGCAGTAGATTGAGCAATAACAAATCGTTACCTTTGACGCGGAGCATTTGTGTAGCTTCTCTGCGTGCTTGGTAACACTTTGCAAAAAGATCATGTGCTTGATAGTTCGCTCGAGAAGTGAATCAATGCTGCACTGTATGATTCAGAAATTTCAGCAGAAACATCGAAAATTCAAAAAGCATCATAAGAAGAACAATATGGTGGTGGACATCACCTTTGATCCATTGGGCACAAGCTCTCGCAATTCCTTTATTCGATCTTGTATCAATTGCCTATCCCTTGGCCTCGGCCTACAACTTTCACCAGGTCTAGCTCTCTTCTTATTTGTTTTAACTGGTACTCGGGGCCTCTCCAAATGTTCACTCCCTCGACTGGAACTGGCTGACGAAAACCCTTTCAAAGACTCAACGCCACATGCCACTGAGTTCAAACTACTTGATGTTTCTCGGTCAAATGAACCAATAGTACCTATACTAGTGCAGGGTGTTTTTTCAGCAGTTAAGAGGGATTCCCCAGAGACACGGCATGATTTCTCACTTTCTGTGTCATCCCCTTTATGACTGACTTTGGCCACCACTGCATCAAGAAGGTGCATATCAGAGTTCTCCATCAGCAGGCTGCAACTGCTTATTCCCTCAGAAATATCAATGGCCATATCCGAACCAATTTTTTCTGCCTCCCACAGACAATCATTCTGATTCTGGAAAGAAGGGCCTAATGCTTCATACAGTTCATATCCAGCACAAAAACCAAAAGGTGAAATCCGCATCTCAGCACGATTAGACTGGAAAGCTGGAGAATCAAGACTTTCTAAAGGAAAGTCGGATGTGACCATTTGAGAACTTTCAGTTAGCAGAGTGGAATTATATAAATTCGAATTGTCAATCCCAACATTCTTAACAGACGGCATACTCATAATTTCTGGCCGTTTTCCTAAATCCCTGAAGTTATTTGTTTCTCCACCACATTTTGTGTTGTTAAAAGATTCCATCTCTTCTTGTTGTAGTTTCCTCGTAAGAATATTTTCAGAGCACGAGGGAACTGAAACTTCATTCCCAGGCATTGAGCACTCAGCTCTTTCGTGCATATTCTTTTTAAGAGTTTTACTTGAAAATCCCCCAACTGGAGGGAAAACATGAGGTTGATTAACAGATTCCCCAGGAGGTGAAAATAACTGGGACCACAAATTCACCTCATTCTCGTGAAGAGACCCTTTCAGTTTAGCAACGCAGTCATGAACAACTGAATCTGAAATTCTTGTGCACGTATCTGACTGATAAGGAATGCAAGGGTATAAGAGATAAGGAGAAAATATTGCATCAATTTATATGTACCAGTGAGTGTGTGTGTGTGTGTGTGTGTGTGAGAGAGAGAGAGAGAGAGATAGAGAGAGAGAGAGAGAGAGAGAGAGAGAGAGAGAGAGACTCACCAGACAGGAATTCTCTGTGTTACATTTTATTGAGCTGGGAATACAACCAGCTAAGGAATCTTGCAGCTCAGAGAAAACGTTTCTGATATGGTCAACCAGCTTCAAATCCTCAGCAATCTGAGACGCCCAAAGATGAAAGCATAAAAGCAAGTCAATGGGTTATAAGTAAAATTATTAACAGTTTCACTTCAGGTAAGTGCTGTTGAAGATAAGTGCTGGCATTTTGTGTCATCTTTAAGGAAAATCTATATAACGTCATATAATACCAAATGAAAATTCAAAAAGTATTAGGTCTATTCTTTCTTGACTGCTTGTTTGAACTATCGCAAAGTAGGTCGTAGGCACTTACACAACACATATTCATGTTTTGAGGTATAATTTTAGATGTTACTAATTTGAGTAAAGGATGATTTATCACATGTCAAAATAGATGTACTTATCCACCTGTGTGACTAATTATACAAAACAATGCGGCCTAGAAGAATCATTATAACCAACTTCCTCACAATCAAGAACATGTAGAAAACTTTAGCAGTAAATCACATCAAGTATAAATGGCTGATGATATAGATACCTCATCATATAGCATAAGAAAATACCTCATTAAAAAAACTATCAATAGAGAAAGCAACTGCGGGTTGCTTCTTTTGTTCTGAATTTTTTTATTTAGTACATATCCTATGAGGAGAGGGGGTGATGGGAATCGAACCCCAGGCCACTCGTTTGGACTTGAGAGTCTTAACTCCTCGACTACTATCCTATGAGTCTTTGTTCTGAAATTTAGCACCACATATAAAACAATAATTGTCGGCAAAATCAACAGATATATTTGGCCGATTTTTTACTGTACCTAGCATATTAGAAAAAATGAATACAAAGAAATGCAGACTGGAAATTGAGTAATTGGTCAACGCATTTTTATGCACAGAGCCTAGTTGTACAACTCCATGTGGAATGACAGCCACAACAGCAATGGTCTGCGAGACAAGAAAATTTCTTATTAGAGGTTTTCGTAGATAGAGGTTTTCATAGAGAAGTTCAAAGGACAATCCCGGTTCACACGCAAATACAGTTTTAGAAGCTCTTTTGGCAGAGGAACCTGACTGACAACTCAGAAAAAAAAAAAGAAAAAAAAAATAAACATAGAGCTATAGTAGCTTTTGGAAGTTAACTGTAAGACCTTGTGATTTTACCTTAGGCTTTCATTATAAATCAATAAGAAACTTGTCAGAGAAAGTTGTTGGCTCAATAAGAAAGTAATCACATTTAATTAATCAAAAGGTGAAAGCAAATGATGAGTTCTTCGTGGTAAAAGATTTAGGTCTGCTTCCTTTACCATAACTATAGAGCTGCAAAAGATGAAGCCTACTCGCATCATTTTAACAATTTTTTAATTCAAATTTAAATTTATGATCTCAAGCGAGCTTCGCAATATATCCAAGCTGAGCTCAAGCCCCATTATTTATTCTTTCTCACGAGCTCAGGTATTTTTATTATTAGTTATATTATTCAGGTTCCTATCAAGCCAATTGCGCTTCTAGCCAAATGAGTTGAGCTCAAACTTAAAACTTTTACTATCAAGATAAACTCAGCAACAAGATAACTTCTAAACCAAAAGCTTTAACTCAAACTTCAAAAGTTGCTAGTGTTCCAAATAGTCAGCTGGTAAGCCTAACCGTTGCTCTAATCAGTACGAGGGAAGAGGTGGGAAAAAAGAGAGAAGTTTAATAGCTGACTCTCATGCACTTCTTTGTTCTAATTCTAATTGGTGATCTTTGATTCTTCATAACTGGAAAAGCCAAGTAACCAGTAACTTAAAAATAAAAACAAAGAAGAGTGGGATTCACCTTAACGCCAGCTGAAAATTGAGTTTGCCATCCGCCAGAATACTGCACAGCACAAACTCTTCCAATTACAACGAACGGTAAGAATACTAAACATATTGCAGTAAGGAATAGATGCCATTTAGTGTTCATCCCACTTTTATTGTCATATTTCCCTTTTCAAGTAGTCAAATACCAATGCCAACCTCCAGACAGTATACTCATCCTCAATCTAACGACGAATATAAAGATTCAAATAAGCATTTCGTATGGACCTCTTCCTGTTCTAGTTATTAATAAACACTCAACACCAAGCAGAAAAACCTAGGACCCATATCTTTACCAAATAACTAAAAAGAGAATCATTCTTAAGCAATAAATGACTATAAGCCAAAAGATATCTTTAACATGCTCCAAGTTAACCCTTTCAAAAACCTTTCATTCTTGCACTTGATGGCACAACTAACAAGGGAAATCAGTGTGGGAAAAGAGTATAAAAAAATTTATCCCTTAATTTCATAAATGGTGACACTGCAGTACTTTACCTCAGATGAGGATGAAGAATCAGCAACATGCTCATCCGAAAATATCCATGAATGCTTCCCAGAAACCGCCACTTGTCCAACAACCCTGTCCGCAAAATATAGGAAAAGAAAAATTAAATACGTAAATAAATAAATTTATATAGAGATAGATTTTTACATACATATGTATAAAAGAATGAATAGAAGAAATTATTTTCTACACCATTCACCCATAAAGCAACGTGCTACAAAAATATTAATGTCGTCACCCGCAACATTAGTTCATGTGTTCAATCTCAAAAATTATTTAGAGAAATGAACTTAACCGGCAAAACAGAGATACAGAGCAATAAACTGTAAAAGTACTGAACATGCTTAATTTATATGATGGTAAGTGTCATACCCCTCCCCAAGAGAATATACTTGATAAGACATCTTTGCCATAGCTAATCCCAAAGGATCATGTGAATAAGGACCTTCACTCAAGCCGCCTGCTGTTGCATTGATCCACTTCTTTTCGGAGTATTGGTTTCCATCATAATAAGCATCCTCCCAAGTAAACATCCTGCATCAAATTTGGAAACATGAAAACAGTTAGAATAATTTTCTTATAAAAAATTATCAATTTGCATTAAGAAAAATCCTTTGCAAGACCTTTGTGATCAAGAAAGCGTAATGATTTAACCATACTCTACATTGATGTATTTATATGTTAGTCAAAAACAGCATCCAAAAGGAAGCATTTGTTGTGAAACTTCCAGTGATATAGACTTACTCTTGAAAATTAAATAAGTTGATAAGAGCTCACTGATCAAGCAATTTTGCACAAAGAAAGACTTGATTGGAGTTATATCTTTGGTCTTCAAAAGTACTTCAAACTTAATACTGTGGCTTGAAGAAACTCTGCATATCTCTTTTGAAGCATAAGAAAGTTATTTAATTGAGTTTCAAATTTTAAGTTTCGCATAAGTCTCTCAGATCTATAGAAGCATTTGCTGAATTATTTCTTTATTTCGTGGATTATATTCAAATCTATAAGCTTCAAAGGAAGCACAGAGAGGCACAAAGTTTCATAGTCTTGAAGAATTCAACTTTCTGTGCTTAAAATTCTGGGTAACGCTGCTTTTTTAACTCTTGAATATGTTAACCACTAGCTTGCAGCTCAAGTAGTATCGCTAACCCTTTGTAAGGGTGTTGACAAGGGTTCGAACCCTGTATCTTTCAGTTTCTTTCAAAATTTATCCCCTCCCCTCCAACCAATACTCCCAACTTATTAAAAAAAAATTCCTGAATATGTTAAAACCTACTATGTTCAGCAGAATGAAACTTAAAACAACACTAGACCTTCTGTATCATTAAAAACAACATACATGCTAATACATGTGCAAACAGAGGTGGTGCTAGTGTGAATGCTCGTTGGAAATGGGAAAACGGAAAAATTACAAAAAGAAACGCCTATCTCATGGAATCGTGAAGAAGGTGCAGGAAGCAGTTAGTCCAATTGAAGCAACAAACACACCATACAGAGATTTCTTAATTCATGAATTTCCTGGTGTTTTACAAGAAACCATTATGTACTCAACATTTTTTTCTGTTATCAAAACAGTACAACCCTACTGATTCATAAAACCAGATAATCTGAGAATTAGTATATCAGTGCATTAAAAATCACAGTACACCAAAATGATTCATATCGTAATAGAATTTCATTCGCATCAGAGAGGAAAATAAGGGGACTCACATCCTTGCTCGATGCTTGAGCTTCCAGAAAACTGCATATTTCCAACCAGTGTTGAAACAAAGGCTCCTCAACACTTGCTGCAATCGACTTCCCATCTTTCCTTCTCCCAGTGAGCAAAGACCTAACCCCAACACCCAACTCTAATTTGGAAAGAAACCCAATAAAATCCCTATTTTCACCGCCTTTTTAGAATACAAATCCAAATTCTAGCTGCCTCTGTAAGATCCTCTTCCAGCTTGTTTCCTTCTCAACCGTCTCTTTATGGGAGGCCCCACCGTTGGCAGCAACATTCTATCCTCTATCCCCATTTCCTCTCCACTCACTAATAAAAACCCTAACTCACCAATCAAACTAAAAATTTCCTTAAATTAACTCACTAAATTGCAAGAAAATTCAGCAAACAGAACCCTGAAATCTCCAACGTATACCCACCCTTCAAATCATTCTCCAAATTCAACATAGTATTTCCTTCAACCGTTAAATAATCTCACAGAAATCCCTCACACGAAATTGGAACAGAAAAGCAACCACAGCTCAAAGAAACTACAGTAAAAATAAAAATAAAAAATACTTCAAGTACAAGCAAATCTTAACGAAACCCTTGTGAGATATTAAACTCTATCACCAAAGCCAGTAAAAAAAAAGGTGCTCGTAAGCTTGTTATCGTATATCAAACGACATTGAGCACTCCATTTGCAGCTTCTTTTGTGCTTATATAAGACTTTCACTGAATTCAATTCTAGAAAAATAAAATAAAATAAAAAGCAAACGAAATAGTTCTGGGTTTCTTCTAACAGTAAACTGCTTCAGAGGAGTACCTTCGCCGCTCAGTAAAGAAACTCTGAACAACAACTAAGTTTGCTGCCATTTGCGTTTCAAAAATCCTAAACAATATTCGAAAATTCAGAAAAAAGCTCTGGAAAAATAGCAGCGTCTTCTGTTGGAAGAGTGAATGGTTCTGAGAGAGAGATTGGTGGGCTTTTCGACTCAGTGGTTTTTCTCCATTTTCTTCAAACTCAAAAGCCTGCCTTTTTATACAAAAAAAGAAAAGAGTTCAGCCTTTTGTCGAATGCACAGTACCGTATTATAATCCACGACAGGTGCGCATCACGCACCATCCCTTTTTTGGCCCTTTCGCCGCAAAATACAAAATGTCCTTTATACCCCCCAATTTCCATCCCTTTGTTTTGTAACTTTGTTGCTTTCCTTTTTTGTCTTTTTACTTCTTTCTTTTTTTTTTTTTTTTTGATCAGTTCTTTTACTTCTTTTTTTTTTTTTTTTTTGAGAAAGGTTCTTTTACTTCTTTTAATGTAATGTAAGTATGTAACTAGGGATGGCATTTTTGACCCGACCCGCGGGTACTAGCCCCGTTCGTGTCGCCCCGTTCCGTGACCCGGATGGAGCGGGGCGGGTTTGGGTCTCACTTTCGCCCTGCGGGTACCCGCCACGCCTAGAATATTTAGTTTAAAAATATATTTTAATATATATTTTGCATATATAACATATATTATAATATATTTTTTATGTATTCTTATATTATATGTAATATTTATAAATTGATAATAATAATTTTTGTAAATAATATTTTATAAATGTATATTTTTTTAATTTTTTAAAACTTAATTTAATTTAAAAAGGGACAGAACGGTCGATCCACTCTGTGACCCGTGGCGGGTCGACCCACCCCGTCTCATTCTAGGCACGGGGCGAGTTTGGGTCCTGTCCGACCCGCCATGACCCGCCCCATTGCCATCCATATATGTAAGGCAGTAGCGCATATAAATTAATTACCTTATATGTGTTAGGATGATTTGCTAGTTGGACCGAGTAAAAATATTGGGCCAGTTGGCTTAGCCAAATTCCGCACCGCATTTTTTGTGACCCAGTTTAGTCCATTATGTGCATTTTTTATCGGATTGTTCGGACTTGTCGGATTTTCATCGTTTGAATCGGGCCAATGTAGATCCAAATCCTTTTCGGATATCTAAAATTGAAGTCTAGTCTCTTTATATGTGGTATGGCTAGGTCGGCCCAATTTTGACGACTCTATGATGTACATATGAGTAAGTCTATCGTCTCGTATATTTAAAATAATATAAATTTAAATGGGTTAACTAATATGAGTTATTTTAGGATCTAACGGAATTAACTCTATGAAATTATCTCATATGAGTTTTGGCTTTGTGTGTTATCATATGTCCTTAATTATTGTTACAAATGAGAACGTCTTATACAAATTTTTGTGTTGTGCTTTCAAGTATATTGCAATATTTTATATGTGGGCATTAAAATTCACAAACAACTACTATACATATGTTAAATTCAATCCCAACATGTAACGACGTGATTATAAACCTATTCCGTACCTGTCATATCAGGTCATTTTTACGACTTCCTCTTAAATGGTGTTGTCTCTTACCAATATCACAACAATACTGTGGTTTTTTCCTAGTCTGATTCCAATAATACAACAAGATATATTAACCAAAATTTGTGGACCTATTAACTACATGTCTAAATGCCTAATTCACCCCTAATAATTCATTGCAATAACGATTTGGAATTTGGATGGATAAGGATTGTGGATTTTGTGAGGTCATGTTTATGTTTCTTGGGGTTAATTACATTGAGTATCCATATTTTAGATCACTATATTCTTATCTAAAATTGTAGATACCCTTCTTTGTTACTCAACACAAATAGCACAATTATTTATTTATATTTATTACGGAACCCACATAAACTATTAAGCGGTCAAAAACTGTGATTTTGTATGCCCAGAAAGAGTTGGGTCTATTTGGCCCAACCCCTTTGGCTAGAACTGTCGGATCAACCCAATTATTTCTTGTGTATTTTCATGGCTAGGATGGCCGGTGTTGGGCCTAAAAAATAGCAGTCCAACGAATTTTAGTCCATTCGGACCCGATTTTCTCCTTGGCAGGCCCATTATCGGGTCGGCTTATTTGACAACTCCAAACACTACTTTTGTGGTGCACACTGGATAAATATTTTTGGTGCAATATCCTGCAAACTAGACTACTAGGCAACCCTATGCGACAGACTCGATCAAGTGCTACAGAGATTGAGTTTGAATTTGAGACTTTTAGCCTCAAGAGTCAAAAATCAATCATATTCCACTAGGTCACCCTAGGGATGGCAATGGAGCGGGCCGGGGGCGGGTATCTCAATAACAAACCTGCTCCGTCCCCTCCACGGGGCAGGACGGGGCAACCCACAATGGGTCGCGGGGCGGGACGGGGCACCCTGTGTTGATTTTTTTTTTATCTTATATTTTATATTATTAATATTTTTTTATATTATATTTTGTATTATAAATACATATTGTTTATAAAATTTGTCATTATATATGTTAAATATAATATTACATATATGAAACTATATTATTTTATATAATATACATATAAAATATACATTAAATATATTAAAGAAATAAAAAAACATGGTGGAGCAGATACCCACGGGGCGAAGATGATACCCAGACCCGTCCCGTCCCACCACGGGTCACGGGGCGGGGCGGCCGGGTCATTTTGTCATCCCTACTCCCCATGAAGGGTAAAAGTTGCACAATTTTATTTGATTCTCTTTTATATTTTTTTAACTTTCGAACCGCTTTGATTTTGAAGTGAATGGTGAAGAATTGGTAATTATACTAATTGGCAAGAAAATTCAATAAATCTCATATATTTTTTTAAATAGTGAAATCAAAGTGGAGGCGGGTTAAATCAAATTATATTTTGTCACTCCCATGATGAAAAATGAGAGGGGCTTTATGAGTTTTTAGTCCACTTATATGGCAAACAAAATGATGTCTATGAGAAGAAAATGCTTCTCATCTTCCCATCATCTACCAATCCTTCTTTTTTACAAGCCATCAACTTACCCTCACAAATCCCTTTTCAACAATCATTTTTACTGCTAAAAGTTGTGACCCTCAATTGCTACTGTCTCCTTTACCTTTATTTTTTCTAATTAATTTTGTGGTTTCCAAGTGGAATTTTCGTTTCATTATTAGCCAGCCAATTACAATTTTGTGGCATTTGGGAATAATGATTGGTAGACCAACTCACCAGCTGTGGTGTTTTAATTAGTCCACTTTTTCATCTCTATCCTTTCAATTTTTTTTATTCTCTCTAATTGCATGTTTTCCTTTTTTCTTTTTTAACATAATTATGTGAGTATTAAAATAGATTTTATGTTACTGGCCTTTACGAAAGATTAACTTACAGTAGCAATATGGCATTGAGAAATTCCCAATATATGTAAAGGATTAATTGCACTTTGCCCTCCAAGCTACAACATTTTTTGCACTTTGATCACTGAACTTTGAAAATGCATATTTTGTCATCTGAACTATATGATTCGTTTCACATTACCCCCTGAATCAACCAAAAGTTGACATGTGTCAGCTAGATCTGTCAATTTTGGTCCGTCCCGGTGATCTAGCCCGATTGGCCTGGTAAAATGGTCGGACTGGGCTGCATTTTCTTAGGCCCTAAATGAGTCATTTTTTTTGCCAGGCTTAATAGGCCCGAAAAAACATGTCGACCCGGTCGACCCAGTTTTTCTTTGTATTTCCGTGGACTAGGCCGGGGTCCAAAAATAGTGGCCCGATTAATGTTTGTCTGGCCCAACCAGATTTCTTGCTTTGGCTTGGCAGGCCAACCAGCACCAACGCAGCCCATTTGACACCTTGAGTGTCAACTCATGATGATAGGTTCAAGTCGGATCCCAGGAGGTTAAGTGCAAAATGTTCAAAATTAAGCATGCGGAGAAAAAAATTTAAAGTTTAGTAGGCAAAGTGTAAAACTCACGATAATTTGACGGGCAAAATGCAATTATCCCATATATATAATGGTCTTGAGAAAATAATTTATCCTTCTATATGGGCTGACTTGAATATAGTGAAATACTGCAGTATGATGAAATTTTCCACAATGATAATGTTTTTATCACTCAATAAAAATTGCTATTTGAAATTTTCTTGTCCAGAATTATCCCCTTTGATATTTGGCCTTTCATCATACTAAATTTGTCTGTTCACATTGCTGATATTTATAAATTTCCTAGATTAGTTTTCAAATCTGTAATAGATTATTAATAACTTGTTTAAGTGATGTTAAAAAACAAAGAAAAAAGGTTAAAATATATAATAAAAAAATGTAACATCAGATAATTAATAAAATACTCATTAATCAATATTAATAGTGCGAATAAACAGGTTGACGTTATACTGTAGAAATGAGAAACATAGGGAATTAACACGCGTCTAAGCTTCTATATTTTTATGTAATTAAAAAATCCCGATGCTATCTATAAAATCCTCGATTTATGAAAGATCGATTTATTAGTACAACAAAATCATCATTGTTGTCTGTAACATGTGATTATTATCACTAATGATTTCTAATCATTCTTATAATTTTTAACTCCTTATATAATTTATCAGAGAGAAAAAAGAATTAAAAAAAAAGGAAAGGTAAATTTTCCTATTGATCAACTTTTGTTACCATGACATTCAAAATAGTAGAAATACAAAAGTGACATGACCATATTCAAATTAATTGATTAAATTAAATTGTTTGAGATATAACATAAAAAGTTTCAATTTGTTTGTTGCTACTTGCTAGGGGTTTCCTTATTAATTAAAATTAAGTACATATTATTTTGAGTGCAGTATTCTAGTCTATAAAGCAATTGAAGAGTACGGATTATGTAATTGTTTGGAAATAATTATTCCAACACAGTCTCCCCACTAATAATATACCATTATACATGGGGTTCATGCATATCACAAAAGGTACTTCCTTAATTTTCATCTAGATCATTATTTCTATTGGGACTTTTAGTTTTAGCTAGATTTATTAAATATATGGCCAAAGACCAAAGTCAGCTTATTTAAGTAATAGCGAAGGTGATTTATATCAATCAGTGTGATTAAGTTATTTATTCTTTAAATAAATGAATGTGACACAAGTCACAAATTAAAGATAACTGCATTGTCATGTAATGGATTGTGTGATTAGACTAAAGTTTGATATGATTTTTCATTGATGTAGTCAATTAGTTATTTCATACGAATCTGACGTAATTAATTTGAGACATTTGTTATAAAAATAATTAGTTCCAATAATTTTTTTAATTATTTAATTTTATATTTACTGACTTAAGTATTGGAGAGGTTAATTTGTTCATCCTCCAAAAATCACATCACGTCATATTTGTAGAAAATGCAAACATATATCTTAAAACATAATTAGTAACCCCGCACGTGCGTTGCACATGTATTATTATTTTATTATTATTGGTTTATACTGAAACTGTTGGAATTTTGGTTTGATAAAATGGGTGTTGCCCGATTTTGACCAAATAATTAAGTGGTTTCCACTAGTGAAAAATTGAATTAAATTATTTGAAAAAATTCTACTAAGAGAGTAGATGATAATAGCATTTGAAATTTCTCAAAACCAAGGATGAATGAGAAATTAATGCTACAAGTTAGCCACTTAATACTAGAAAATGGTATGAAAGATGGAAAATGTGGGGAAGGAGAAATGCTCACACACGCGCACACGCCGACGCCGGCCGACTCGGCCCGGCCCGGCCCGGTCCGGGTTGCAGGCCTAGGCATGTGCTTGGGCTACAAGGCCCTTATTCTTTTTGGACCAAAAACCTTTAAAATAAATAAATAAATAATTTTTAATTAATTAATTAAAGTTTCCAACGGAAAAGTGTTTGCATCCGAGCACGGGCAGACGCATGGCCCGTGCGTCGGGTCGTGCGTCAAGACGGACTTGTTCGCATCCGTGCACGGGTGGACGCACGGCCTGTGCGTCGGGTTGTGCGTCAAGTCGAGACTTTGTCATTTTCGTTCGCATCCACGCGCGGGTCGTGCGTCGATTCGAAAGGCTGAACAGATTCGTCTGTTCGGTGTATACATGTCTTTTCAAGTCAAAAGACATTATCTTTCCATATGGGTAGCTGGTGCCTATATAATAGGAGCCCCTACAAATGATGTCATTGCATTATCTGCATATTGACATTACCTCCTGTTCAAAAGCTTGAAAATCTAAACACTTTTAGTTCGCTGTAAATCCATTTTTTGCAAGTGCTGCTAAACCGAAATAGAAATATCTTAGGGACGTACGTCGGAACCGTTAGCACTTTTTATACGAGGCATTTTCGTCTTGCGGAGACTGAATTCAATTCAGGCATCGACTAAGCCAAAACATTCAAACACTTAGCCATTTTATCTGAAACAGAAACCTTCATATATTTACCCAACATAAACTATATATTAACATGAGTTGGCATTTATTATTTTATTTTAATAATAATATATTAATATAATGTAAATAAAAACAAAAAATTGTATATAAAATTTATATTTTCAATTATAGACTTAAATTTCAAATTCAATTCTAGAAACACCAAATGAATCAATTCAAAAGGTCAATTTAATATAGCACTTTTTAAAAATTCAATATAATTATATTAATTAGAGCAATTTGTCTATACTTGACACATTGACATTTTCTCAGTTGACATTATTTATAGAAAGTATCATCTAACAAATATTTCCAATATTTTTCCCAAACATATTATGGACGGCTTAAACAGTCTAGAGCTAAACAATATAGAGAATAAATATCATTCAGTAAGGTGTTAATGGTATAATTGTATTTCGTTTCATATAATGACAAGTGAGAAAGAGAAAAGGCTGGAATGGCGTTGAGAATTTGTTGGCTATATAATAAATATATTTTATGTTGTTGACTATACACTTTTAATGAAAAATGAATAAAGATTTCTATAATCAATTGATAAAAATCTAAGTTGAGATATTATTCAAAATAATATGGTCGAAAATATCAAGAATAAAAATTTATAGCAAACTATTAGTTCATTAGATATAAATTGTAGTTGTATTACCACAAACCACAAATATTACAGCAATAACATAATAATACACACGAAACAAATCAGGAATATAAACACGATATAACTGAAATAAAGAATAGAAATCGTACCATTGACATCTATGTTCGTTCTCCATCGTTTATTTCCAATAGTTGTAGATGTTGTGAGTTTTCTCATTTTGATCAACAGTGAATTGTTGTAATCACTAACCAATCAAAAAATATATGTAATGCGATGGAAATTTTTCAAAATGGGAAAATATTTATATAGGAAGTTTATATAAAAATGCAATGCAAGAAACAAATTTTGTTTTTGGTAAATATTTGAATAAGATTTTTTTTCCCTTAAAGGGAATGCATAGTTGACCATTTTGAGTGTTTATACAGTTTTAAAAAATTATCTTGTCGAACAAATTGTTGTCCTTTTATTGTAAGGTAATAAATTTCTAGATTGATAAATATTTTATATTAAGGTCAGATTTTGCTAATTTTTTTCTAAACGGATTTTCAATTATCTGACCACATATTATTTTCCTTTTCAATTGTTATCTTTTGTAGAGTCAAACAAAAACAATTTGGTGGATATATTAATTTTTATTAAGTATTTTATCAATATTTATAATAATGAAGTTGAATAACATATCAAGATTCTTTTCGAACAGAATTTGGGGGTTGGATTTTCACCGAATTTTGTTTTCTTATTTTATTTTTCTCTTTTTTTTTTGTAAGAGTTGGATTATAAGCGCAACTAGAATTTGTGCCAAAAAATTACAGAATACAAACAAATCAAGTATTAAATTATTTTTCCCTATATTTTTATCTTTAAAAAGACAAAATTTGCACATTTAAACAAATTCGAAAATATAAAAATATATATTACTAAACAAAAGTAGATTGTAAAAAGATCAAAAGAATAATCAATGTATTTTTTTTTTACTTAAAGGATAATGATTTGTTTAGAAAGCCACTCATCGAGGTTTTGATTTCATAATGTGTATGTCAATCTTTTATTGTATTTTTTGATATAAACATAGTTATATATGTTATAATAGAATAATAGAATATAAGTTATTTCTTTTAGACGTATTTATAAGTCCAAGTGACTACGATAATCTAGAGGGAGGTAAATAGATTATGTCCATTTTCTCGATTATGCCTTCTTTTTCGAATGTAATAAGCCAAGACAAGAATAGAAGCGCGGGAAGTAAACAACACGCGTCGATTTATAAATGTTCAACCCACCTAGGCCTAATCCTCTACCACCCCAGTATCTCCGTGATGGATTTCAAAAAGAAAAAAAAAAGATTTTATTAATTACCACAATTAATACAACATCACCTTATAACACCTCTTTGGAGATTACCATAATCTCCCTTGAAGATTACCACAATCTTATACAACACCTTGTGAAGAATACCACAATATTCCACCTTGAAGAACACCAAATTCTTCAACACCTTAAAGAGCATCAAACTCTTCAATAAGAAGATTACCACAATCTTCTAACACCTAACACCTAAGATCACCCAAGTGTGTTCTTACCACAAGAACACTCACAAGGATATCTTGTGTTGAATGATGAACACAAATTCAAGATTACAACTCGATAATGAAATATACAAATTTGAGTGCAAGTATAATCAAGAATAAAGCCTGTAAGTCAGCGGCTACGATAATCTAGAAGGGGGTGAATAGATTATCTCCATTTTGTCGATTATGCCCTCTTTTTCGAATCAAACAAGCCAAGACAAGAATGAAGGTACGAGAAGTAAATAACACGCGTCGATTTATAGAGTTTCAACCCACCTAGGGCCTAATCCTCTACCACCCCAGTATCTTCGGGATGGATTTCAAAAAGAAAAAAAAGAAAAATTTTATTAATTACCACAATTAATACAACATCACCTTACAACACCTCTTTGGAGATTACCCCAATCTCCCTTGAAGATTACCACAATCTTCAACGACACCTTGTGAAGATTATCACAATCTTCAACCTTGAAGAATATCAGATTTTTCAACACCTCAAAGAGCACCAAACTCTTCAATAAGAAGATTACCACAATCTTCTTGCACCTAACAACTAGATCACCCAAGTGTGTTCTTACCACAAGAACACTCACAAGGATTTCTTGTGTTGAATGATGACCACAAATTCAAAATTACAACTCGAGAATGAATAATACAATTATGAGTGCAAGTGTAATCAAGAAATAAGCCTAGACCTCAAGATGTGAAAGTGAAAGACCTTAGGCTATTACAACAAGAATATAGACAATGAAGGAACAATTATTTGCTTTGAGTGTATCTTGTTGTGTTGTATCTCAATTGGTTGTTTTGTTGCTCCAAAACTTCCTCTATTTATAGGAGATGATTGATCAAGGATAGACTCCTCTTGGGATTGAAAATCTACAGAAGAATACAATTAAAATCAAGAATATAGCTGTTAGAAATCAATCCCACAAATTAAGGAAGAATTGTCTGCTGTCAACGGCTATAATTTGCTGTCAAAACGATAGGGCAACCGGTCGCATATAAATAGATGTTAGAAAAATACATTGGATTTTTACACAAGGCGACCGGTCGACTAGGGGTCCGACCGGTCGACACTGTGTTGGACCGGTCGACTACATGGAGTTCAATACAGGGAAGAAATGAGAACCTCCAAACACCGGTCGACCACACCGGTCGACCTCTTGAAAGAATCTTTCGTCCAATTTTCTATTTCAAAACTCAACTTCAGGTACGGGTTGCCCTATAGGGCGACCGGTCCAACCCGGGACAGAAGTGTTGTCCAATTTTTGTCGAAAATAAACTTCAAGAAATACTCCGTAAAAATAGTAAAAATATTTCAGATCGATCGGGAGTATTTGGACAACATTTAGAAACATTGTTTTGGTGTAAAAATATTTTAAAACAAAATTATCAAAATCATGATAAAAATATTTATCAAACAATCTCCCCCTTTTTGATGATTACAAACCAAAACAATTTCTAAGAAATATAAAGAGTTCGATAAAATGATTTTTCCGGTAAGAAATAACTAGCCGTTTGGAGCAACACATTTTCATAAAATAGCCTCAAGAAATGGAGTAAAAGATTTCAAGAAACATTTTGTAAATGCTCCCCCTATCAACATGCACATCAAGATAAGTAAAGAAGCTATTATATAAAAGCTAAAAGCTATTGCTTTTACAATGCATCCAAGAATATTATGAGCTTAGAAGCTCCCCCTGTCAAAGACAATCATTAAACAATTATCACAAGTCCAATATAGTCTCAATGGACTAGTTTATATTCAAAGTTTTTGGCTTTAGAGAGCCATAGCTTATAGCTTCTTTCACGAGCTTATTTTAGCTTCTTTGAGCTAATGAGCTTATTTCTTGTTTCTCCCCCTTTGGAATCATCAAAAATAATGTTAGCACGATAAAACATCATTTATCCATATCAAAGTGCGCAAAGTAGTCGATTTATCGAGCTTTTTGAATATATGAGCTTAAAGTCCAAAAATAAAGAGAGAAGTTGATCATTTGAAATGCAAAAGCTCGTTTGATTTGCATAAACATGATCTCTAAAAATATATAAGACTTGTAGAAATGAGAGAATCATGTAATTGGTGAAATTTTCTTTGAAACATTTCATTGAACACTCGGCGGGCGTTAAAATTTGAAAAATATGTATATATCCCTAGAAAAAATAAACCAAGCCAAATTTATCATCACCAAAAGCAATCAATCAACATGCCCAACAATTTAATAAACAAACATATACCAACATGTTTATCGACACTAAGACAATTTTCTCAAGGGTTCAACCCAATTGAGATATCTATCCAACTCAAAAGATAAGCAACATAAGAAAGGCATTACAAATGCCACAAAAGAATAAGCACTTTTCCCATCAAGTGCTATACCAACAACATACCATTATAGCAAAATGGTCTATCTAAGCATCAATTATACATCAATACTAGCAAGCACAAAAATGAGAAGTATTTTTACCATCAAATACTCCAACAATACCATAGTTAAAATGTACCATTTGCAATTATATGCTACTAGCACTCTTGCTAGTTCTTTCCCTTAGAAAAACAAACAACCAAATATCATTAGCAAAATAAGAGAATTAGTCAAGATAGTACATTACATTTTTTAAAGAAAAGACATGAAAATAAAGCATGATAAAGGCGTCACTCTTCATCGGAAGAGAAGCAAACGTTAGGGAGGAGGTCTTTGATGAACTTCTTCAACTTTCCAACCGACTTTTTGAGCTTGGAGTTTTCTTGCCTTAACTCCTCGTGACTAGTTCTAAGAGCTTCATAGTTGAGCCTTTGCTCGTCGAGTTGGGTTTGATAGAATTCTTGGGAAGCTTGGGCACCGGTATTACCCTCCGGATTGCCTTGACCTTCACCCGAAGCCAATCTTTCGGCTTCCTCATCATTAAAGATATCATTGGGATTTTGGGATGAAGAGCATTGGTGTCTCTCTCTTGCCGTCTTTGTAGGATGAATATACATATTATTACACATTAGGACAATTTGCAGAATATTATCGATATCAAAATCATCTTGAATAACCTCCAAGTTAAATTCTGATGACGGTAAACCTGAATGCAAAAGAAGTTTGCAAATCCAATTTCCCATAGCAAACTTCTTAGTCCCCTGCGTAATAGACTCAATGACGCATTGAATTAAAATTGCACCAAAAATGAGCAATTCCCATTTTGCGATTTTGTATGTCAGGAAGAAATCCATATTGCTCGGCAATTTTCCACAAATGTAATAAGCTACAATTGTAGAAATAATTCGATGATCAAGAGTCATTGACAATAATGTATAATTCGGCCACTGATAAGGGTCTTTTTATGCATGTTTTATGTGTATATTTGAGTAGAATTCGAGTTATTTTATTGTTAGTTTTGTAAATTTTTGATTGTACATAGTTCATATTACTCCGATGTGTTTTTATTAATGTAGATTGACCATTCGGGGCTAATTTTGGTGAATTTCGGACCATGGATTTATGTCAAAACATACCGGGGAGTTTAAGGATGCAAAAACGCTCGAAATCCCAAGCCAAACGCGTCATTTCGGGGCCTTTTTGGTCCAACACGGGCAGGGGGTGTTGGGCAACACGGCCGTGTTCCGCCGGGAGCCAAAAACTCAAAAAATTCGCACAAAACAGCCCCCAACACGACCTGTCCGTGTTGGGCGACATGGCCATGTCAGACAACATGGCCAGGGTGTGTTCTGCGACATGGCCATGTCAGGGACTTCCTTTTGCAATTTTTCTATGAAAAACTCACCAACCAAGCTTTTTTTACCACTTTTGTACACCTTTAACACCCAATTTTGCTCCACCATGTCTCCATATTCTCTCAATTATCATGTGGACACAATGATTCAACCAACTCAACCAATGGAAGTGGAGTATTGTCATGTGAATATAATGATTCAACCAACTCAACCATGAACGTGCACACAATGATTCAACCAACAACCATAGAAGTGGAGCATTTGTTAGCATTATTGATGTGTTCTTTCACAAAGATGGTGCCTATAAAAGCCAAGAGTTTGAGTTGGGAAAGGCATTCATGTAGTATTCATTCATATAGAGATTCATTGTGTATTCATCATTCAATTCAATTTAGACACTTAGAAAATATTCATTGTGTCCAACATTTTGAGTGGAATTGGGATCAAGAGGTCTTGGAGGAGTAAGTTTGTAGCAACATTGGAGAAGAAGGCTTGGATCAACATCATCCATCAAGGAAAAAGTCATTGAGATTTTGAGAAAGATAAGTACATCATGTCTACAATACTTAAATCTTCTTGTGTAATTTACTCTTTTGTCAAAATCATAAGTAGTTAAACTCCTAGTGTTTGAATGTAATGAACTCTAGAATGGATTTGTGATTAAGGTTTGTATGTTTTTAATAAAATTCTCATGTCTTGTGTGATTCACTTATATCATGTTTATTTCATTCGAGTTAATATTTACGGTATATTAATTTGATATCTATTCCTCATCGGGTAATCGAGAGATTTATGGTGAGAAAGAACCTATATAAGTGAAAAGAGTTGCATGCAATCCTAGATATAGGACGACATAAATCTTCTGGATTAGGGTCAAACCTAATATGAGAATTCATAAATCATTATAATGCAATTTTGGGGGTTTTAACTTGAAAGAGATTCCAGTTAATCAACTTGAGATTAGGAGTTTTTCGCCTTGAGAAAGGGTTTAACTTAAATCGGGAATTTCTACGGTCCACATAACATGAGATTTTATTAAAAGAGGTTGGTTTTTGCTTAAGGGCTTATGGTTGTATTTTTATTTTGTTGAATCACAAAAACATTCTAGAGGGATTTACATTCAAACACATTTCTAGCTCTTGATTTCTTAACCCTACAATCTATTTTTATTTGATTTATTGTAATTTGCAATTATTTTTAAATTCTTTATTTTTCATTTTTAAACCATCAAAACTCTGAAAATTGCTAGATTAGATAACAAAAAGATGGTAATTATTAGTACTTACAATCCTCGTGGGAATGACACTCGGTACTCAATAATCTATACTATAAAACGATAGGTGCACTTGCCTATGGTTTTCTAGAGTAGTTTTTGAGCCATCAAGTTTTTGGCGCCGTTGCCGGGGATTGTAATATTAAGAACGCTTTATTTTTGTTAATCTAATCATTTTTTTTATTTTATTTCACCATTGCCTTTCATGTTATTTATCTTCGTAAGTCTTGGATTACACTTATCCTCTTTATTTACCGCAGTGCATGCCTACTCATCGCCGAATTTGGAAGTGCGAGACTACCGGTAGCAACACGGAGGAGAGCACTAATATAGACCACGAGGAGGATATTAACGAAGGCAAGGATCCTGAAATGGTGGACGAACAACAAAGAACCATGTACGACTATGCCAAACCATCTATGGACGGTACATCGTCTAGTATCATAAGGCCCGCTGTTGCAGCCAATAATTTTGAAATCAAACCGAATGTCATTCAAATGGTGCAACAATTCGTTCAATTCGACGGCCTACCAGACGAAGATCCGAATAATCATATCGCAAATTTCCTCGAAATTTGCAATACATTCAAAATCAATGGGGTCTCTGATGATGCCATCCGTTTACGCCTATTCCCATTTACTCTTCGGGACGGGCTAAACAATGGCTAAATACTTTGCCAAAGGAACGATTACAACGTGGAACATCATGGCCGAAAAGTTCCTTTTGAAATATTTTCCACCGGCCAAAACTGCACGATTGAGGAATGAAATCTCTTCATTCACTCAAGAAGATGACGAGACCTTGTATGACACTTGGGAGAGATTCAAAGAATTGTTGCGGAAATGCCCACATCATGGTCTTCCTATTTGGATGCAAGTCCAAACATTTTACAATGGGCTACTCTCACAACAAGGCAAATGATTGATGCGCTACCGGGGGAAACTTTGAACAATAAAACACGGTCGCCCAAGATCGATAGAGGGAATGGCCATGAATGGCTATCAATGGTAATCCGTACGAGGTAAACCTAATAGAACAGTGGGTGTTTATAATGCAGATGTAGTGGTTACACTAGCTGCACAAGTCGAAGCTTTAACCCAAAAGATCGATGATCTAGCGGCTCCTAAACCACCACCACCGCATGTTTTATCTTGTGAAACTTGCGGAGGATTGCATAATCATCAGGATTGCCCACACACAATACCTCAAGCTGAACAGGCTAATTACGTTGGTAATCAAGGCGTAAATTACCCAAGTAATCCTTACGATAAAAGAACACGTATAATCTGGGTGGAGAAAACATCCTAATTTCGGTTGGGGAAACCAAGGCCAACCACGACCTAATCCCAATCCCGATCTACACACATCTCCGGATTTGACCAAATTAAGGTAAGCTAACTTGGAAGATCTTATAACAAAGTTTGTGCAATCAACAAATACCCGATTCAGGTGGTGGAATCATCCTTGAGAAATCAAGAGGCATCTATCCATAATCTGGAAAATCAAATAGGCGATTGCGAAGATGATTTCGAAAGGCCATAAGGTAGTTAGTTGCGGGTAATACCGAGCCAAACCCGAGGGGGAGCACGTAAAAGCGCAATCACCATCGAGTTTTCCACATGAGCATGATTATGCCAATGCCGCCATGCATAAATACGTGGAGGATGACATGCCCAAAGAAAAGCTCGTGAAAAAGGATATTGCGTAATACAAGCCCACGATCCCTTACCGGAGTCTAACCGAAGAAGATAGAAGGGAGGACAAATTTGGTATGTACCTTGATTCTTTTAAACAATTACATGCCAATATTCCATTTGTTGACCCTCCTTCAAAGCATGTTAGGGATCTTAATGACATCATTCCTAGTGAAAATAAGCTTAATAAATTATCAAATGTGCGATTGAATGATAAATGTCCTTCCAATGAACTACCACAAAAATTTAATGATCCAGAAAGCTTTATTATCCCTTGCACAATTGATGGTTTACCTGTTGATAGGGCACTAGCCGACTTGGGAGCTAGTATCAACGTGATGTCTTATGAAACATTCAAGCATGCGGAATTAAGTGAACTTAAACCTATTAGGATGGACATTCAATTAGCCGATAAATCGATTAAACATCCTAGAGGTATTGTTAAAGATGTGCTAGTTAAGATTGATAAATTCATATTCCCAGTTGATTTTATTATTCTTGACATGCATGATGTGTTAGATAAATGTTTTTATCATGATTTTGATGATTATGTTCGATTTTGTTCAAATATGTTTTCAAACCAAAACTATGTCCCTAAATGTTGTCTAAATATTTCCGATCAACTTAAAATGTTTTTACTATTTTTGGAGTATTTCTTGAAGTTTATTTTCAATAAAACATTGGACAACACATTTGTTTCATTTCGAGCTCGACCGGTCGCCCTATAGGGCAACCCGCACTGAGTTGAGCTAAGAAACAGAAAATGGGACGTAAGAAAAACAGGCGGGCGGCCGGTCGACCAGGTGGGCGGCGGTGTGGTCAACCGGTCGGCCGTGGCGAATTGCTGTACTGCAAGTTGGATTTTGTTCCGACTTCTCTGTTTTTAAAAAAAACGTCGGCGGCAACCGGTCTGACTAAGGCGACCGGTCGCACCCCCTTCGACCGGTCCCCCTGTGTAAAAATTCGCGAGAATTCAATTTCAATCTTATCTCTGCGCCGACCGGTCGAACCCCATGTTTATCGACAAACTATCCGTTGCATTTTGAATGACTTTTCCTTATTTTGTGGGATTGATTTCTAACAATGGCCTATATTGATGATTTTAAATGGTTTCTTTTGCAGCAAATCACTCTCAAGGAGGAGCCAATGTCCTGAAATCAAAGCCAAGACCTCTCCTATAAATAGAGGCTTCATTCAAGCAACAATACACAACACACAATATACAAGCAAAGAGCAATTGAGCAAACACTTTCATATATCTTGTTGTATTAGCCTAAGCACTTTCACTTGCACTTATTTGAGGTCTAGGCTTTCAATTCTTGATTACACTTGTACTCATATTGTATCAATCATTATTGAGTTGTAATCTTGATTTTGGTCATCATTCAACACAAGACATCATTGTGAGTATTCTTGTGGTAAGAATACACTTGGATGATCTAGGTGATAGGTGTTTGAAGGTTGTGGTAATCTTCAAAGGTGTTGTAAGAGGGTTGTGGTAATCCTCAAGGTGGTGTAAGAGGATTGTGGTAATCCTCAAAGTGGTGAAAGAGGATTGTGGTAATCCTCAAAGTGGTGAAAGAGGGTTGTGGTAATCCTCAAGGTGTTGTATTAATTTTTGGTAAATTAATAAAATATTTTTTTTTTTGAAATCCATCCAGGATATTGGGGTGGTAGAGGATTAGGCCCTAGGTGGGTCTTTAAATCAACGAGTGTTGTTTTATTTCCGCATTTACATTCTCATCTTTGTTTGATTATTCGAAAAAGAGGGCAAAATCTGAAAAACCGAGATAATCTATTCACCCCCCCTCTAGATTATTGTAGCCACTTGGACTAACAAGTGGTATCGAGCCAAACTCTTTTTCGCTAGATTCGAGTAAAGAGGAAAGATCCATGGCTACAAATGATGCTCATCTCACCACGGCGCCTCTACCAATAAGCCACCACTATTCGACGCCAACAACTACGCATTTTGGAAAGACCGTATGGAGTGCTTCCTACAAGGTGCGGGTTCGACATTTGGAATGTGGTCATTGAAGGAGTTGATCAACCAACAAAGAAATCCGAGGATGGCACCTTGGCTCCTAAACCTTTCAAGGAGTTCGATGAAAACGACAAAAAGGCTTTTTCTCTAAACGGTAAGGCCTTAAATATTTTGCATTGTTCTCTTACCGCCACCGAGTACAATCGCATAAGAGGCATAAGGTCGGCACATGAGGTTTGGGAAAAATTGGAGACAATCTATGAAGGGACTAAGAAAGTCAAGCAAGCAAGAAAGACCATGCTTGTTAAAGACTTGAAAACTTTAACATGTATGATGGCGAAAGCATCTCAAAATGGTGGAAAGGCTTGACAATATTGTCAATCCTCTTGTGGCCCTCGGCAAAGTCATCTCGAAGAAGAAGACAAGGTGACCAAGGTACTAAATGCACTTCCCGGCTCATGGTCCGAAAAAGTAACGGCAATCACGGAGGCACAAAATCTTGAGACACTCAAGTTTGATGAGCTAATTGGAAACCTACTCATCTATGAAGTCTATCTCAAGGAGAAAAAAAATTCCAAACCATCCACAAATCAATCGGGTATGCAAATTATTCCTAAAGGTCTTGCTTCTTCTTCTAATAATGCATACTATGATAATGATGATGATGAGGAGGAGAGACGGCCGCACTTGTTCGAAAATTTGCAAAATTTGTGAATAAAAATAAAGCAAGAAAACCAAGAGATAATGCTTGCTTTAAATGCGGAAAACCGGGCACTTCATTGCCGATTGCCCAAAGCTCGATGAAGAGGAGCAAAAGAAAAGGAAGCCTTTCACAAAAAGAAGGCTCTAAATGCGGAAGTCAAAACATGGGATGAACTACTCGAAACAACCGATGAGGAAGGAGAAACCGAACACGGTCTCATGGCTATAGACGATGAAAACAATGAGGTACACTCAAATTCTTCTACTTCCTCCATAGTTGATGACTTGCAATGTGATTTTGATGAATTGCAAATTGAGTTTCAAAATTTAATCGTTAAATACAAAAATTTGAAAAAGGAGCATAAGGAGACTAAGGTTGAAAAGGAAAAATTATTTACCTCTTATGAATCTCTAGACAAAGCTCATGCTCTTACTCTTACTAGAATTCATTCTCTTGAAACCGAAAAGGAATTGCTCACAAAAGATATCGAATGTTTGAAAAATGATGTGCATCGTTTCAACATAAGTACGGATAAAGTCACAAAAATTTTAGACGCACAAAGAGGTGAGCATTCCAAATCGGGACTTGGTTATAAGCCATTTCAAAGTGTTTTTAAGAAAAATAACCAAGGTCCGACTTTTGTACGTGCTAATAATTATAATACTCCTACTTGTTTTTATTGTGGCAAAGTTGGACATTATGCTAATAATTGCAAATTGAGAAATAGCTCAAGACATGTTTGGAGACCCAAAGGTCTCAAGGCTAACCCCCATGGACCCCAAAACTATAGGGTACCTAAAAATGGTTCGTTTGTAGGTAATAGGCGCTATAACAACCATGGAGGATTTAAAATGGCTCGTGGACAGCGGATGTTCACGCCATATGACCGGGAGGAGAGAACTTTTTACCAACATCAAGCTCCAAGAAGAGGGTATGGTCATGTTCTAAGAATGGCAAAGGAAAAATTCTTGGAAATGGAGAAATTGGTAACTCTTCTTTCTCTCTTAGTAATGTTCTATTAGTTGAAGGGCTTAAGTTTAATTTGATAAGTGTTAGCCAACTTTGTGATTCAAAATATGATGTTTCCTTTAATAAAGAAAAATGTCTTATTCTTAAAAATGGTGAAATTATTTGTGAAGCAAATAGAAAAGGCAATCTTTACAAAATTTGTACAAGTGATTTGGTTAGTCAAAATGTTTCTTGTTTAGTCGCCAATAATGATTTAACTAGTTTATGGCATAGGCGACTTGGACATGTTGGATACAAGAATTTGAAAAATATTTACAAAAACCAACATGTGAAAGGACTACCCAAATTGAATTTTGAAAATCTTGGCTTATGTGACGCTTGTCAAAAGAACAAATTAGTTAAAAGTAGTTTTAAGCCCAAAAATGAAATTTCCACAACCAAACCCCTACAAATGCTTCACCTTGATTTGTACGGGGATATTGGTACGGCTAGTCTAAGTGGAAAACATTACACTTTTGTTATAGTCGATGATTATTCGAGATATACTTGGGCTCTTTTTCTTACCAATAAAAACGATGCCGTTAATGAGTTTGTTAAGTTGTGTAGACTTATTGAGAATGAAAAAGAAGATACTATCAAGTCTATTCGAAGCGATCGAGGTGGAGAATTTGACGGTGAATTTAGAGTATTTTGTGAAACCAAAGGATATGCTCATAATTTCTCGGCTCCAAGGACACCTCAACAAAATGGAGTAGCCGAACGGAAAAATCGAACATTACAAGAAATGAGTCGGTCCATGCTCAATGAATTTTCACTTCCTAAGTATTTTTGGGCCGAAGCCGTTAGTACCGCTTGCTATGTCATTAACCGAGTTTATATTCGTCCTAAAATGAATAAAACTCCATATGAGCTTTGGAAAGGTAGAACTCCAAATATTAGTTATTTCAAAATATTTGGTTGTAAATGCTTTATTTTGAATACCAAGGATCAATTGGACAAACTTGATCCTAAGGCCGATGAAGGGATATTTATGGGATATTCAACAAAAAGCAAAGCATATCGGGTTTACAATAAGACTAGTGGAGTTGTTGAAGAATCCATCCATGTTAAATTCAATGAAGCTTCGGGAGTTGAAAGAATTCCTAATGATGAAAGTGATGAGGAAGATACTATTGAACAAATTGTTCAAATTGATAATCAACCGTCTACATCAAATGATCAACCGTCCACTTCAAATGGTCCTCAATAAGATAGAGGTGATATCTCGGATCTTCCGTTGCATTGAAATTTAAGGAGATCACCCAAAAGATCTTATTATTGGTGATCCCCTTGATAAAGTAATGACTCAAGAAACTTTTGAGAAAGCTCTTATTTCTCAAAAAGAGCCTAAAAATGCTAAAGAAGCTATTGAGGATGAGGATTGGTTTCTAGAGATGCAAGAGGAGTTGAATCAATTTGAAAGAAATGATGTATGGGAATTAGTACCTTGTCCTCATTCTCAAACCATTATTGGCACAAAATGGGTTTTCCGGAACAAACTTGATGATCAAGGCAACATTGTTCGAAATAAGGCAAAGTTAGTAGCTCAAGGGTATTGTCAAGAAGAAGGTATTGACTATGATGAAACTTTTGCACCCGAAGAGCACGTTTAGAAGCTATTCGTATTTTGCTTGCCTATTCTTGCTTTAAAAATTTCAAACTTTACCAAATGGATGTTAAATTCGCCTTCTTAAATGGTATTATTCAAGAAGAAGTCTATGTAAAACAACCTCCGGGGTTTGAAAATTTTTCTAGGCCTAATGATGTTTATAAACTTAAAAGGCCTTGTATGGTTTAAAACAAGCACCCCGTGCATGGTATGATAGACTTAGTTCGTTTTTTCTTTTACAAAATGGTTTTATAAGAGGTAAAGTTGATACAACTCTATTTGTTTTTGAAAAAGGGCAAGATTGTTTACTTGTGCAAATATATGTTGATGATATTATCTTTGGTGCCACTAATGATTCTTTGTGCAAGAAATTCTCCAAGTTAATGCAAGGTGAATTCGAGATGAGTATGATGGGGAGCTAAATTTCTTCCTTGGACTTCAAATTAAGCAATGCCAAGAAGGTATTTATATTTCGCAATCAAAGTATACAAAAGAACTTTTGAAGAAGTTCGGCATTGAAGAAGGAAGAACCGCCTCGACTCTATGGCAACCAATGTCAAAATTGACAAAGATGAAAAAGGCAAGACGGTTGATGAATCCAAGTATCGAGGTATGATTGGTAGTTTACTTTATTTAACCGCTAGTAGACCGGACATTCTTCATGCCGTATGCCTATGTGCTCGTTTTCAAAGCAATCCAAAAGAATCTCATATGAGTGCCGTTAAACGGATTTTTCGATATTTGAAAGGCACTATTCAATATGGTTTATTTTATCCAAAGAATGAAAATTTTTCTCTTAAAGGTTATAGTGATTCTGGACTATGCGGGTAATATTGATGATCGGAAAAGTACTTAGGATCATGTCAATTTTTAGGCGATTGCCTAGTTTCATGGTTTTCAAAGAAGCAAAAGCGTGTTTCTCTTTCAACGGCTTCGAATATATTTCCGCCGCATTTTGTTGTACTCAACTTCTTTGGATGAAACAAACCTTAGCGGATTACAAATGCTCTTTTGAAAACGCACCTATTTTTTGTGATAATATATCCGCTATTAATATTGCTCAAAACCGGTTCATCATAACCGTACTAAACATATTGAGATTCGACATCATTTTCTAAGGGATTGTGTTTCAAAACGAAAAATTGAGATATCGTTTGTACCATCTCAAGATCAATTAGCGGACATTTTTACAAAACCGCTAACTTCCGAGTCTTTTGCGTCAATACGAGCTCGGTTAGGCATAATGCATATTGAATGAGGTCTACGTTTGCATTTTGCATGTTTTTAAAACTTAGGGGCGAAAAATCGGATTTTTGGTTGAAAATTCGGATTTTGAAAAAATTGACAAAACAAGGTTGAAGAGGTTGAGGGCAACCGGTCGCCTCAACGCCGACCGTCGCCTCAACCACGACCGCCGCCCTAGGCCAAATTTTGGTTTAAGTTCGATTCTGTCTTCAAAGATTTGTTATTTTCATTTCTTTTTGCCATTTTTCGTCCCCTTTGCCAAATGCACACAATTTTCACTCAAAATTGATTTTCATGCATTCAATTCATATCTTGGACCTTATATAGCATGTTTATCATCATCATTGCTCATCTTTTCCGATCAAATGGTAAGAATTTTCCTTACTTTGCTCAAATGGGTTGAACCCTTGAGTTTATGGCTTTCTTGTATATTTCTTGATATTTTTTGCTTATGATCTTGATGAGCTTAGTTATTATGTTGTATTGTATGATGTTTGATGTGAATTGGTGATGCAATTTTTTTGGCTTGGATCATTTACAAGGGCTATATACAACTCTTTTTATTTTTCACGCCCACAAGGTGTTCGATGAAATGTCGCAATGAAAATTTCAACTTATACATGATTCTCTTGCTTTCAAAAGTTTTCTATATGTATTGGGATCATGTTTTGCCTATCAAAACAAGTGTATAACTTCTTTGTATTACATTTCTCCCATTTTTCTTGGATTATGATGCTTTAATTGATCAACGGTTAATAAACCGTCCCTTTGGCGCACTTTGATATTATTGTATGGTGTTGTCACCATTCTAACATTCTTTTTGATGATTCCAAAGGGGGAGAAACAGGATATTGGCTCGTTAGCTCAAGAGAAGCTAATAAAAGCTCGTAATAAGTATTGTGGACTCTAATACCTAGTCCATGGCTTGAACCTTGGACTCGCATGACATTGATTATAAGTCTTGTGATAGGGGGAGCTTCTTAGCTCATGATGCAATCTATATAAGCTTGTTATAGCTTGTGCTTCTTACTTATAATTATCGTTTGTTGATATGCTCAAAAATAGGGGGAGCTTTGTATGAAATACTTCTAACGGATAGTTTACTTGTAAAACCGAAAATTTTATTTGGTTTTAAAATCGCCCTCAAGAAAATTGTTTTGGTTTGTAATCATCAAAAGGGGAGTTTGTTAGATAAATGTTTTTATCATGATTTTGATGATTATGTTCGATTTTGTTCAAATATGTTTTCAAACCAAAACTATGTCCCTAAATGTTGTCTAAATATTTCCGATCAACTTAAAATGTTTTTACTATTTTTGGAGTATTTCTTGAAGTTTATTTTCAATAAAACATTGGACAACACATTTGTTTCAGCTCGACCGGCCGCCCTATAGGGCAACCCGCACTGAGTTGAGCTAAGAAAGAGAAAATGGGACGTAAGAAAAAGTAAGGCGGGCGACCGATCGACCAGGTGGGCGACCGGTGTGGTCGACCGGTCGGCCGGCGGGCGATTTGCACCGCAAGTTGGATTTTTGTTCCGAGACTTTCTGCTTTTCGAAAAACGTCAAGGGCAACCGGTCATGACTAAGCGGCGACGGGTCGCACCCCCTTCGACCGGTCCCCCTGTGTAAAAATTCGCAGAATTCAATTTCAATCTTATCTCTGTGAATGACGGTCGAACCCCATGTTTATCGACCAAACTATCCGTTGCATTTTCGAATGACTTTTCCTTATTTTGTGGGATTGATTTCTAATGACTATATTGATGATTTTAAATGGTTTCTTTTGCAAAGCAAATCACTCTCCAAGGAGGAGCCAATGTCCTGGAAATCAAAGCCAAGACCTCTCCTATAAATAGAGGCTTCATTCAAGCAACAAGACACAACACACAATATACAAGCAAAGAGCAATTGAGCAAACACTTTCATATATCTTGTTGTATTAGCCTAAGCACTTTCACTTGCACTTATTTGAGGTCTAGGCTTTCAATTCTTGATTACACTTGTACTCATATTGTATCAATCATTATTGAGTTGTAATCTTGATTTTGGTCATCATTCAACACAAGACATCCTTGTGAGTATTCTTGTGGTAAGAATACACTTGGATGATCTAGGTGATAGGTGTTTGAAGGTTGTGGTAATCTTCAAAGGTGTTGTAAGAGGGTTGTGGTAATCCTCAAGGTGGTGTAAGAGGATTGTGGTAATCCTCAAAGTGGTGAAAGAGGGTTGTGGTAATCCTCAAGGTGTTGTATTAATTTTTGGTAAATTAATAAAATATTTTTTTTCTTTTTGAAATCCATCCCGGATATACTGGGGTGGTAGAGGATTAGGCCCTAGGTGGGTCTTTAAATCAACGAGTGTTGTTTTATTTCCGCATTTACATTCTCATCTTTGTTTGATTATTCGAAAAAGAGGGCAAAATCTGAAAAACCGAGATAATCTATTCACCCCCCCTCTAGATTATTGTAGCCACTTGGACTAACAAGTGGTATCAGAGCCAAACTCTTTGGCTAGCTCGTTCCGAGTAAAGAGGAAAGATCCATGGCTACAAATGATGCTCATCTCACCACCGGCGCCTCTACCAATAAGCCACCACTATTCGACGCCAACAACTACGCATTTTGGAAAGACCGTATGGAGTTCTTCCTACAAGGGTGCGGGTTCGACATTTGGAATGTGGTCATTGAAGGAGTTGATCAACCAACAAAGAAATCCGAGGATGGCACCTTGGCTCCTAAACCTTTCAAGGAGTTCGATGAAAACGACAAAAAGGCTTTTTCTCTAAACGGTAAGGCCTTAAATATTTTGCATTGTTCTCTTACCGCCACCGAGTACAATCACATAAGAGGCATAAGGTCGGCACATGAGGTTTGGGAAAAATTGGAGACAATTTATGAAGGGACTAAGAAAGTCAAGCAAGCAAGAAAGACCATGCTTGTTAAAGACTTCGAAAACTTTAACATGTATGATGGCGAAAGCATCTCCAAAATGGTGGAAAGGCTTGACAATATTGTCAATCCTCTTGTGGCCCTCGGCAAAGTCATCTCCGAAGAAGACAAGGTGACCAAGGTACTAAATGCACTTCCCGGCTCATGGTCCGAAAAAGTAACGGCAATCACGGAGGCACAAAATCTTGAGACACTCAAGTTTGATGAGCTAATTGGAAACCTACTCATCTATGAAGTCTATCTCAAGGAGAAAAAAAATTCCAAACCATCCACAAATCAATCGGGTATGCAAATTATTCCTAAAGGTCTTGCTTCTTCTTCTAATAATGCATACTATGATAATGATGATGATGATGAGAGAGACGGCCGCACTTGTTCGAAAAATTTGCAAAATTTGTGAATAAAAATAAAGCAAGAAAACCAAGAGATAATGCTTGCTTTAAATGCGGAAAACCCGGGCACTTCATTGCCGATTGCCCAAAGCTCGATGAAGAGGAGCAAAAGAAAAGGAAGCCTTTCACAAAAAAGAAGGCTCTAAATGCGGAAGTCAAAACATGGGATGAACTACTCGAAACAACCGATGAGGAAGGAGAAACCGAACACGGTCTCATGGCTATAGACGATGAAAACAATGAGGTACACTCAAATTCTTCTACTTCCTCCATAGTTGATGACTTGCAATGTGATTTTGATGAATTGCAAATTGAGTTTCAAAATTTAATCGTTAAATACAAAAATTTGAAAAAGGAGCATAAGGAGACTAAGGTTGAAAAGGAAAAATTATTTACCTCTTATGAATCTCTAGACAAAGCTCATGCTCTTACTCTTACTAGAATTCATTCTCTTGAAAAACCGAAAAGGAATTGCTCACAAAAGATATTGAATGTTTGAAAAATGATGTGCATCGTTTCAACATAAGTACGGATAAAGTCACAAAAATTTTAGACGACAAAGAGATGAGCATTCCAAATCGGGACTTGGTTATAAGCCATTTCAAAGTGTTTTTAAGAAAAATAACCAAGGTCCGACTTTTTGTACGTGCTAATAATTATAATACTCCTACTTGTTTTTATTGTGGCAAAGTTGGACATTATGCTAATAATTGCAAATTGAGAAATAGCTCAAGACATGTTTGGAGACCCAAAGGTCTCAAGGCTAACCCCATGGACCCCAAAACTATAGGGTACCTAAAAATGGTTCGTTTGTAGGTAATAGGCGCTATAACAACCATGGAGGATTCAAAATGGCTCGTGGACAGCGGATGTTCACGCCATATGACCGGGAGGAGAGAACTTTTTACCAACATCAAGCTCCAAGAAGAGGGTATGGTCATGTTCGGCAATGGCAAAGGAAAAATTCTTGGAAATGGAGAAATTGGTAACTCTTCTTTCTCTCTTAGTAATGTTCTATTAGTTGAAGGGCTTAAGTTTAATTTGATAAGTGTTAGCCAACTTTGTGATTCAAAATATGATGTTTCCTTTAATAAAGAAAAATGTCTTATTCTTAAAAATGGTGAAATTATTTGTGAAGCAAATAGAAAAGGCAATCTTTACAAAATTTGTACAAGTGATTTGGTTAGTCAAAATGTTTCTTGTTTAGTCGCCAATAATGATTTAACTAGTTTATGGCATAGGCGACTTGGACATGTTGGATACAAGAATTTGAAAAATATTTACAAAAACCAACATGTGAAAGGACTACCCAAATTGAATTTTGAAAATCTTGGCTTATGTGACGCTTGTCAAAAGAACAAATTAGTTAAAAGTAGTTTTAAGCCCAAAAATGAAATTTCCACAACCAAACCCCTACAAATGCTTCACCTTGATTTGTACGGGGGATATTGGTACGGCTAGTCTAAGTGGAAAACATTACACTTTTGTTATAGTCGATGATTATTCGAGATATACTTGGGCTCTTTTTCTTACCAATAAAAACGATGCCGTTAATGAGTTTGTTAAGTTGTGTAGACTTATTGAGAATGAAAAAGAAGATACTATCAAGTCTATTGAGCGATCGAGGTGGAGAATTTGACGGTGAATTTAGAGTATTTTGTGAAACCAAAGGATATGCTCATAATTTCTCGGCTCCAAGGACACCTCAACAAAATGGAGTAGCCGAACGGAAAAATCGAACATTACAAGAAATGAGTCGGTCCATGCTCAATGAATTTTCACTTCCTAAGTATTTTTGGGCCGAAGCCGTTAGTACCGCTTGCTATGTCATTAACCGAGTTTATATTCGTCCTAAAATGAATAAAACTCCATATGAGCTTTGGAAAGGTAGAACTCCAAATATTAGTTATTTCAAAATATTTGGTTGTAAATGCTTTATTTTGAATACCAAGGATCAATTGGACAAACTTGATCCTAAGGCCGATGAAGGGATATTTATGGGATATTCAACAAAAAGCAAAGCATATCGGGTTTACAATAAGACTAGTGGAGTTGTTGAAGAATCCATCCATGTTAAATTCAATGAAGCTTCGGGAGTTGAAAGAATTCCTAATGATGAAAGTGATGAGGAAGATACTATTGAACAAATTGTTCAAATTGATAATCAACCGTCTACATCAAATGATCAACCGTCCACTTCAAATGGTCCTCAATAAGATAGAGGTGATATCTCGGATCTTCCTGTTGCATTGAAATTTAAGGGAGATCACCCAAAAGATCTTATTATTGGTGATCCCCTTGATAAAGTAATGACTCAAGAAACTTTGCCGAGAAAGCTCTTATTTCTCAAAAAGAGCCTAAAAATGCTAAAGAAGCTATTGAGGATGAGGATTGGTTTCTAGAGATGCAAGAGGAGTTGAATCAATTTGAAAGAAATGATGTATGGGAATTAGTACCTTGTCCTCCTTCTCAAACCATTATTGGCACAAAATGGGTTTTCCGGAACAAACTTGATGATCAAGGCAACATTGTTCGAAATAAGGCAAAGTTAGTAGCTCAAGGGTATTGTCAAGAAGAAGGTATTGACTATGATGAAACTTTTGCACCGAAGACGTTTAGAAGCTATTCGTATTTTGCTTGCCTATTCTTGCTTTAAAAATTTCAAACTTTACCAAATGGATGTTAAATCCGCCTTCTTAAATGGTATTATTCAAGAAGAAGTCTATGTAAAACAACCTCCAGGGGTTTGAAAATTTTTCTAGGCCTAATGATGTTTATAAACTTAAAAAGGCCTTGTATGGTTTAAAACAAGCACCCCGTGCATGGTATGATAGACTTAGTTCGTTTCTTTTACAAAATGGTTTTATAAGAGGTAAAGTTGATACAACTCTATTTGTTTTTGAAAAAGGGCAAGATTGTTTACTTGTGCAAATATATGTTGATGATATTATCTTTGGTGCCACTAATGATTCTTTGTGCAAGAAATTCTCCAAGTTAATGCAAGGTGAATTCGAGATGAGTATGATGGGGAGCTAAATTTCTTCCTTGGACTTCAAATTAAGCAATGCCAAGAAGGTATTTATATTTCGTAATCAAAGTATACAAAAGAACTTTTGAAGAAGTTCGGCATTGAAGAAGGAAGAACCGTCTCGACTCCTATGGCAACCAATGTCAAAATTGACAAAGATGAAAAAGGCAAGACGGTTGATGAATCCAAGTATCGAGGTATGATTGGTTGTTTACTTTATTTAACGCTAGTAGACCGGACATTCTTCATGCCGTATGCCTATGTGCTCATTTTCAAAGCAATCCAAAAGAATCTCATATGAGTGCCGTTAAACGGATTTTTCGATATTTGAAAGGCACTATTCAATATGGTTTATTTTATCCAAAGAATGAAAATTTTTCTCTTAAAGGTTATAGTGATTCGGACTATGCGGGTAATATTGATGATCGGAAAAGTACTTAGGATCATGTCAATTTTTAAGCGATTGCCTAGTTTCATGGTTTTCAAAGAAGCAAAACGTGTTTTTCTTTCAACCGCCGGCCGAATATATTTCCGCCGCATTTTGTTGTACTCAACTTCTTTGGATGAAACAAACCTTAGCGGATTACAAATGCTCTTTTGAAAACGTACCTATTTTTTGTGATAATATATCCGCTATTAATATTGCTCAAAACCCGGTTCATCATAACCGTATTTAAACATATTGAGATTCGACATCATTTTCTAAGGGATTGTGTTTCAAAACGAAAAATTGAGATATCGTTTGTACCATCTCAAGATCAATTAGCGGACATTTTTACAAAACCGCTAACTTCCGAGTCTTTTTGCGTCAATACGAGCTCGGTTAGGCATAATGCATATTGAATGAGGTCTACGTTTGCATTTTGCATGTTTTTAAAACTTAGGGGCGAAAAATCGGATTTTTGGTTGAAAATTCGGATTTTGAAAAAATTGACAAAACAAATGGTGAAGAGGTTGAGGGCAACCGGTCGCCCTCAACGCCGACGGTCGCCCTCAACCACGACCGGTCGCCCTAGGCCAAATTTTGGTTTAAGTTCGTTTCGTCTTCAAAGATTTGTTATTTTCATTTCTTTTTGCCATTTTTCGTCCCCTTTGCCAAATGCACACAATTTTCACTCAAAATTGATTTTCATGCATTCAATTCATATCTTGGACCTTATATAGCATGTTTATCATCATCATTGCTCATCTTTTCCGATCAAATGGTAAGAATTTTCCTTACTTTGCTCAAATGGGTTGAACCTTGAGTTTATGGCTTTCTTGTATATTTCTTGATATTTTTGCTTATGATCTTGATGAGCTTAGTTATTATGTTGTATTGTATGATGTTTGATGTGAATTGGTGATGCAATTTTTGGCTTGGATCATTTACAAGGGCTATATACAACTCTTTTTATTTTTCACGCCACAAGGTGTTCGATGAAATGTCGCAATGAAAATTTCAACTTATACATGATTCTCTTGCTTTCAAAAGTTTTCTATATGTATTGGGATCATGTTTTGCCTATCAAAACAAGTGTATAACTTCTTTGTATTACATTTCTCCCATTTTTCTTGGATTATGATGCTTTAATTGATCAACGGTTAATAAACCGCCCCTTTGGCGCACTTTTGATATTATTGTATGGTGTTGTCACCATTCTAACATTCTTTTGATGATTCCAAAGGGGAGAAACAGGATATTGGCTCGTTAGCTCAAGAGAAGCTAATAAAAGCTCGTAATAAGTATTGTGGACTCTAATACCTAGTCCATGGCTTGAACCTTGGACTCGCATGACATTGATTATAAGTCTTGTGATAGGGGAGCTTAGCTCATGATGCAATCTATATAAGCTTGTTATAGCTTGTGCTTCTTACTTATAATTATCGTTTGTTGATATGCTCAAAAATAGGGGAGCTTTGTATGAAATACTTCTAACGGATAGTTTACTTGTAAAACCGAAAATTTTATTTGGTTTTAAAATCGTCCTCAAGAAAATTGTTTTGGTTTGTAATCATCAAAAAGGGGAGTTTGTTAGATAAATGTTTTTATCATGATTTTGATGATTATGTTCGATTTTGTTCAAATATGTTTTCAAACCAAAACTATGTCCCTAAATGTTGTCTAAATATTTCCGATCAACTTAAAATGTTTTTACTATTTTTGGAGTATTTCTTGAAGTTTATTTTCAATAAAACATTGGACAACACATTTGTTTCAGCTCGACCGGGTCGCCCTATAGGCAACCCGCACTGAGTTGAGCTAAGAAACAAAACAGCGAGGCGACCGATCGACTGTGTGGGCGACCGGTGTGGTCGGCCGATCGGCCCGTGGCGATTGCACTGCAAGTTGGATTTTTGTTCCAGACTTCTCTGCTTTAAAAACGCCAAGGGCAACCGGTCACACTAAGGCGACGTCGCCCCCCTTCGACCGGTCCCCCTGTGTAAAAATTCGTGAGAATTCAATTTCAATCTTATCTCTCGCGACCGGTCGAACCCCATGTTTATCAAACAAACTATCCGTTGCATTTTTCGAGATGACTTTTCCTTATTTTGTGGGATTGATTTCTAACTATATTGATGATTTTAAATGGTTTCTTTTTAAAGCAAATCACTCTCAAGGAGGAGCCAATGTCCTGGAAATCAAAGCCAAGACCTCTCCTATAAATAGAGGCTTCATTCAAGCAACAAGACACAACACACAATATACAAGCAAAGAGCAATTGAGCAAACACTTTCATATATCTTGTTGTATTAGCCTAAGCACTTTCACTTGCACTTATTTGAGGTCTAGGCTTTCAATTCTTGATTACACTTGTACTCATATTGTATCAATCATTATTGAGTTGTAATCTTGATTTTGGTCATCATTCAACACAAGACATCCTTGTGAGTATTCTTGTGGTAAGAATACACTTGGATGATCTAGGTGATAGGTGTTTGAAGGTTGTGGTAATCTTCAAAGGTGTTGTAAGAGGGTTGTGGTAATCCTCAAGGTGGTGTAAGAGGATTGTGGTAATCCTCAAAGTGGTGAAAGAGGGTTGTGGTAATCCTCAGGTGTTGTATTAATTTTTGGTAAATTAATAAAATATTTTTTTTCTTTTTGAAATCCATCCCGGATATACTGGGGTGGTAGAGGATTAGGCCCTAGGTGGGTTGAACCTCTTTAAATCAACGAGTGTTGTTTTATTTCCGCATTTACATTCTCATCTTTGTTTGATTATTCGAAAAAGAGGGCAAAATCTGAAAAACCGAGATAATCTATTCACCCCCCCTCTAGATTATTGTAGCCACTTGGACTAACATGATAATATAGAAGTTCCCTTAATTCTAGGGCGTCCCTTTTTGGCTACCGCTAAATTTCTCATTGATGTGCATGATGGAAAGCTTACTTTGAGAGTAGGGGGTGAACAAGTTATCTTTAAAATTCCTTTGAGAAATCCTATAAATGATACTTGGTTTCCTATAAACTTGATTGAGACAAGGATAAATGATTCTTTGCTTGATATGTCTTCTAATAAATCCTTGAAAGTATGTGATGTTCAATGTGCAAAAGTTTCCACAGATAAATCCCTATTTGAGAATAACATGCAGAAAAATAGGACCATGAAGGTCAATTGTTCGAAAATCGATACGGGTGGCGATGTTGTTCAAAAAGATAAAAGTTTTCATAAGTTCAAGGCTCCGCCCGATTAAATCTTCACATTTAGGTGAAATGGTCCAGCTATACGACGTTAAAGAAGCGCTACCCGGGAGGCAACCCGATGTTTGTGTGCAATTGTTTTCAATTATTTTTATTTTATTTTCTTTCAAAATAATCACAAGTCCTTAGAGTCATTTTCAAATCATAAAAAAAACTCTTGAGATTCTTCTTGGTTGTCCTAATTGGGAATATTTGAGATTTCACGGTATTCGAGTTGTGTGTTGCTTAATTTTGATTAGGTATGAAGATGCCGTTGAAGGTCCCGCACCAAAACAACCCAATGATCGCCCAACACCGATTCCACTATTGTAGTAAGGTCGTATTTTTCTTTTTCCACCTCTTTTATTTCAATATAATTTCTTTACTTTTTGAGTATTTTGTGTGTGTTTGTCCATTTCTTTCTTTCACATTGAGGACAATGTGAATCTTAAAAGTTGGAGGTGGGTACAATAACATTTTCGGAATGCTTGTATGATTGTTTGTGAGAGATGTGATTTTTCTTAACAAATTGAATGTTTGCTAGTCAATAACTTGGCCCAATTATACCTATATTAACTTGTTAATTTGTGTTTCCAATGTGAAGCAATTGATTGTTGAGGATAGATTGACGTGGATGCGGACTACATTTTGATGAGATTTCCAACACCATAAATATTTGATGTGTTAAGGCATATACGACGATACCTAGCGCTATGAGCGTCCGAGAACTCATGATTTAGTAGTGGTTAACTAGTTGTTAAACCAAGCTTGTAAAAAAAGAAAGAAAGAAAAAAAAACGAACAAAAAAATGGACCAATCGAGGTTATACTCCTCTATTTGTTGTTGCTTAGTAACTAGGAGCATTCATGAGCCCCATGTTTGTCTTTTACGTAAAATGGCGACACGAATATGAGTATGGGAAACCACCTTAGGAGTGTTTGAACGAAAATTCAAAATTTAAACCTAGTGGAAGAATGCCTCGAAAGGTCCCCCCCCAAAAAAAAAAGGGAGAATGTATACTCCTTGACTTCTCATTCCAATAAAGTTCAAGAAGCTTGGTTATATGACTAGTAGGCTAACTACAATGATCTATTGAATTCTTGTATTTTCATGGCGTTATTGAATTGAAGTTGTTCATAACTATCAGTATTTGTGGAGTGATGATTTCAAGTCCGAATAATGCCGACGATATTACGGCCTTTCTTGCGGTGATCGATCGCTTTTTGCAAAACTATGTTTTTTTGAATGGTTAGTAAAATGAGAAGGCAAGAACTTGATCTGTTTGTGTTCAATGTGTTGAAAAACAAATCCTTGTGTGTTGTGATTTATTGAATCCCTCTTTTTAATTTAAAGTTTTGCTTGAGGACAAGCAAAGTTCAAAGTTGGAGGTGGTTTGATAAGGATCTTTTTATGCAGTTTTATGTGTATATTTGAGTAGAATTCGAGTTATTTTATTGTTAGTTTTGTAAATTTTTTATTGTACATAGTTTATATTACTCCGAGGTGCTTTTATTGATGTAGATTGACCATTCGAGCAAATTTTGGTGAATTTCGGACCATGGATTCATGTCAAAACATACCGGGAGTTTAAGGATGCAAAACGCCGAAATCCCAAGCCAAACGCGTCATTTCGGGGCCTTTTTGGTCCAACACGGGCAGGGGGTGTTGGGCAACACGGCCGTGTTCCGCCGGGAGCCAAAAACTCAAAAAATTCGCACAAAACAGCCCCCAACACGGCCTGGCCATGTTGGGCGACATGGCCATGTCAGACAGCATGGCCAGGGTGTGTTCTGCGACATGGCCATGGGGACTTCCTTTTGCAATTTTTCTATGAAAACTCACCAACCAAGCTTTTTTACCACTTTTGTACACCTTTAACACCCAATTTTGCTCCACCATGTCTCCATATTCTCTCAATTGTCATGTGGACACAATGATTCAACCAACTCAACCAATGGAAGTGGAGTATTGTCATGTGAATATAATGATTCAACCAACTCAACCATGAACGTGCACACAATGATTCAACCAACAACCATAGAAGTGGAGCATTTGTTAGCATTATTGATGTGTTCTTTCACAAAGATGGTGCCTATAAAAGCCAAGAGTTTGAGTTGGGAAAGGTGTTCATGTAGTATTCATTCATATAGAGATTCATTGTGTATTCATCATTCAATTCAATTTAGACACTTAGAAAATATTCATTGTGTCCAACATTTTGAGTGGAATTGGGATCAAGAGGTCTTGGAGGAGTAAGTTTGTAGCAACATTGGAGAAGAAGGCTTGGATCAACATCATCCATCAAGGAAAAAGTCATTGAGATTTTGAGAAAGATAAGTACATCATGTCTACAATACTTAAATCTTCTTGTGTAATTTACTCTTTTGTCAAAATCATAAGTAGCTAAACTCCTAGGCCTTGTATGGTTATGTTTCCATGAACTATTTCTAGTTTCTAGTGTTGGAAAATAAATTTTCAGAATTTATTGGTTTTTGTGTGGAAATTGGAATTATGTTTGGATAAGTGAATGAGAATGAGTTTTATGTAGGTTTGGAAATGAGATTATGTTTGGTTAAATAGTTTTGAAATAATATTTTATGAATATAATAATTTGAAAAGTTGATAGTGGTTGAATATTTTAATTGAATATATAATATTATATTTGTAAGATTATAGGCTAATGGGTCCCATTAGATATATATAGTAGTATTTTAAGTAGATAAAGTTGGTAATGGAGGGTCCCACATATATAATTGGATTAAAAAATAAGAATAGTGATTGATAAGTGATGTAGGTTTGTATAGGGTTGATAATTGAAATTGTAGGTTTGAGATGATGTTTTATGTGAAAAGTAGAAAGTGGAAATAATGATTTCCATTGGAAATTTTAGAAACAAACATGATTTCATTTCTATGAATAGTTGGAAATTGGAAATGGGGCCTTGAAAACATAAACAAACAAGGCCCTAGTGTTTGAATGTAATGAACTCTAAAATGGATTTCTGATTAAGGTTTGTATGTTTTTAATAAAATTCTCATGTCTTGTGTGATTCACTTATATCATGTTTATTTCATTCGAGTTAATATTTCTGGTATATTAATTTGATATCTATACCTCATCGGGTAATCGAGAGATTTATGGTGAGAAAGAACCTATATAAGTGAAAAGAGTTGCATGCAATCCTAGATATAGGACGACATAAATCTTCTGGATTAGGGTCAAACCTAATATGAGAATTCATAAATCATTATAATGCAATTTTGGGGGTTTTAACTTGAAAGAGATTCCAGTTAATCAACTTGAGATTAGGAGTTTTTCTCCTTGAGAAAGGGTTTAACTTAAATCGGGAATTTCTACGGTCCACATAACATGAGATTTTATTAAAAGAGATTGGGTTTTGCTTAAGGGCTTATGGTTGTATTTTTATTTTGTTGAATCACAAAAACATTCTAGAGGGATTTACATTTAAACACATTTCTAGCTCTTGATTTCTTAATCCTACAATCTACTTTTATTTGATTTATTGTAATTTGCAATTATTTTTAAATTCTTTATTTTTCATTTTTAAACCATCAAAACTCTGAAAATTGCTAGATTAGATAACAAAAAAATGGTAATTATTAGTACTTACAATCCTCGTGGGAATGACACTCGGTACTCAATAATCTATACTATAAAACGATAGGTGCACTTGCCTATGGTTTTCTAGAGTAGCTTTTGTGCCATCAGCCACACACCCAAATAAGTCTTAACTTCTTCCAACGAGACACCAAACATTTCATCATTCCAATGGGTACAACCAAAGTAGTCACATCCTCCTTCCCAAACGTGCAACAACCGACATATATCATTAGGAGTCCACCTAAAATAATGACCTTTAACAAACGAATTCATAGCCATGGGTTTTCTTTGATCGTCAAATTCAATCCATAAATTTGCATAAAATGTAATATCATACTATCATCATACAAAACAAATGGATGTTCCCATAAATACATCCATCCTTGATGCTCAGAAAACCCCTTAATAGTTGGATAATCTCCCGAAAAAGTGCCAAACCGAGATGTCTTAGTACGGACAACCGATTTAGTGCTCAAGTCCAAATTATCATAATAATACTCCGCATATTTATTGATAAAATTAAACACATTTGCGAGACGAGGAGCTTGAGAAATAAGAGATTTCTTACTCTTGGTCCAACGGGCATTGTCGAGCGAGATAGTGCTGTGGAGCTCAGCAATTTGGGCCCCGGTAAGTTGGGGATTTTTATTCTCATCGTGTTCTTGAGCCACATTCCTTTGGGTAGCTCTAATTTCGCGTTGTTCGGCCTCGTTTTGGCGCTTATTCGAAGTTCCCTCTTCGGCTCTTCTACGCTTGGAGTTTGGATTGCGACCGATAGAATCTCTTGGAGGTGCCATAGATATAAGATTCTTGCAAAATAGAGGAGATTAGCACCAACAATTGAGAGATTTGGTGAAAGATTGAAGATTTTGGAGTGAAAGAGAAGATGAAATCGCGTAAGGGTTTTGTTGGGGGTGTTTGTGTTCTGTTTTAGAAAAGAGAACAGATGGTTTTTAAATCAGAAAAACTATCAGGGCGACCGGTCAGAGGGGTGTTCGACCAGTCGCTATATAGGGCGACCGGTCGACCCCCTTATTTTGACCGGTCCCCAAAGTGCAATTTTCCGAAGTATCTCAAAATTTGATTTTTCACCCCGAAAGTTTTAAAAACGTGCAAACATGCAACCATAGACTATATCCAATATGTACGAGCCAAAAAATATACTAGTCCCGGTTTAAAATACGATCTTGCGAATAGTGCCTTTCAAAAATCGAAAAATTCTTTTAATACGAGTGAACGTACCTCGATAGTTTATGCATCTCTTGATAAAGATGAAGATATATATATATATATATCCTACACAATTCTCAAGCAATTTTTGCACAAAATGTAATGGTAAAAGTGTAGGCTAAAGCAATAAGAGATGTCACAAATATATTATGATATAAAACTCCATAAAACATATTAAACTAGGTAGATGCACAAGAGTTTTTATACAAGATCTCCTTTTCAAAATATTTTAAAAACACAAATATATATTGAAGACCTTAATTTAAAAATAAATATTTGAAAATTAATTTTGGCAATTAAGACATAAATAAAAACATGCATAATAACAAAATGAAATGCATAATTAACTAGGGAGATACGATTTACCAATTACGTCATTTTCATGGGTTGTGTCTTTCCCATTGTTGATGATATCTTCCTCTTTGAAAATTATTTTGTTGATGATAGCTTCTCCAATTGCTCCATTTCCAAGGATTTTGGCTTTTCCGTTGTTGATGATGCCTTCCTCTTGGAAATTCACTGTGATGTTGTCTTCTCTTTTGATCAAATGAAAAGGTCATTTGATGTTTTCTTGGTGGTATGAATTTTCTTTGATTGTTAGTCCGCCGGGTACCTAATTTGACATTGTTTTGTGGTACCCTCAAGTGTTTGGGTATTTTGAGATTAGCTTTGAGACTTTTAGGTCTCCAATAATAAGTAGAGCTATTTCTAGCCCAACAAGAATTAGTCGTGTGACCCTTTTTACCGCAATAAAAGCAAGTAACAATTCTAGAAGTATAATGACCAACATGTTTAGAGACTTGACTCTTTTTCATATAGTTTACAACATTGGGCTTATGAACAAGTCCTTTTTCAATTTATCACAACTATGAACATCAACAATTTTGGTCATTTTATCGGTACTCAAGTTGAATTTTAGTAAATCTTTTTTCATGCAATTAATATCCTCAACAAGAGTACTATTTTTCTTTTCAAGGGTTCTAACATTATCAAGTGTGGTGGTGTGAACACATGAAAGTGATTCATAGGAAATAAATAAATTATCATTATCATTTTTCAAAATATTGAATTCTTTTTTCAAATTTTTGTTTTTAACAAGCAAGCTTTGGAATTCATTTTGTAGCTCATCAAAATCATTTTGCAAATCTCTATAATTATTTTGTAATTCATTATCACAAGAAGTAGAAGGTTTAGAACTTACCTCGTTTTTTTCTTCGATGCCCATAAGACATTGTTCGACTTCATCATCATCGGAGGTTGTAAGAAGCTCATCCCATGTTTTTGGATTTGAAGTTGTATCCAATTGAGAAGTATATGCTTTTGAGTAGGCTGTTTTGTGCGAAAAAAATCGAGTTTTTAGCTCCCGGCGGAACACGGCCGTGTTGCCCGACACCCCGCCCGTGTTGGACCAAAAAGGCCCCGGAATGACGCGTTTGGCTTGGAATTTCGAGCGTTTTTGCATCCTTAAACTCCCCGGTATGTTTTGATATGAATCCATGGTCCGAAATTCACCAAAATTAGCCCCGAATGGTCAATCTACATCAATAAAAGCACCTCGAAGTAATATGAACTATGTACAATAAAAAATTTACAAAACTAACAATAAAATAACTCGAATTCTACTCAAATATACTAATAAAACATGCATAAAAAGACCCTTATCACCCATATTTCAAACTTTCTTATTTTAATTTTCATATTTATGACAACTTATATTAGTTATTACTTGTCAGACAAGTTTCTATTTTACCTAATTTTATATAGAAAATATTTATAAATCTGATCAACTTAAAAAATGCATGCTCAAAATAACTTCGTATGTATTGTTAGATAATAATGATAAATAAATAATTATTTTAGAAAGAAATATACAAATAATCATGGTTAATTTTTAAAAAATGGGAAAAATACATAATCCTCAAATTGTGCTTAAATAGATATAAGAAAGCCGGAAAACACGATCATTAAATTAGTAGACATAGAAATATACCAATTAATACAGTATATCATTAAATTGACCAATACAATTATTTCCTTAAATATTGTCATGGGTTGTGCTATATATATGTGCTTACATTCTTACAAAATCCACTTTTAGCACATATATCATCTTACAAGAATTCTCTTTCAAATTCAAACAAAAAAATCGGCAATGGCACCCATGTTAGCTCTTATCAAATATGTGAACATGACAAATATATAGTAGTCTATGAAACTCCGGCTTGTGAGGCTTTATGGAAAGCCAACATACAGTGACAAAACTCAAATTCACAGTCTAGAACGCGTCTTCCATGATTCTGAGGTATGGCATATACATTTATATTTGTGTATAAAATTTAAAATAACAAACAGTTTGCTAATGTAATTTTTAAATAAATACACTGCAGGGAGTCAAAATCTATGGTTCAAATGGGAAAGCGCATATAGAACAATATCGAAAGCAATTATACATAAACAGAGAACACTATTCCGCACAACTAAAAAAAAGTGTGTTGTTTAATCACAAATTGCTATCTTAATTTGTTTTTACCATATATGCAAGCTAAAAATTCAATTGAATATAATAATTCATATTCCATAAGCCATTCTTCACCGAAAGTATTGCAAAATAAATTTATAATACATTTTTCAGAAAAAGTTGCTACATAAATTTATGGTATTTTTCATAGAAAATGAAAATATGATCAATGGCAGTGATTATTTCATAAAAAAACTGATTTAGTGTTGTCCAAATTATGGACACATCAATCTTTGATATTTTTCAAAATTACTGTAAATTCAAAGTCATATTTCTATTTGACGGCTTACAGAAGACAACAAGTCACACAAAAAGAAACATGCATGTAATCAAGACATCGAAGACAATATTATATTTTTTATTGGAAAAATTATAAAAAAATATATAATTTTACTTTTTTATTTAGACTTTCACGGTAATTCTGAAAAATAGAATTTGACTTTTGATGTGATATTAAACTTTAGTAACTTACATGTGTATTGATTTTGAAATAGTGTTTGGTGTTTCTTGGTTGTTAGTGTACACTTACATAAACTTATATGTACAATGATTATTGCCCTAGTGCTTCCCTGAATAATCTGTCACAATGTATCCTGCAACAAAATGCATGTAAGACAATAAAATAACAAATGGATACACGTACGGAGATTAAAAAGGATTTATTTAAGGATGCCTTATAAGCATCAATTGGCATCTAATTTAACCAAACAACCCTTACATTTATTTTAATATAAACTTTTGTGCATAAATTTTAGTCATTTTAACATTCTATATAAAAGTCTATGTCAGAAGTTCAAAAGAAATGCAATCAATACGAATTATATTCTGAAGCATTACATACACGAAATATATTAACAAAAAATGTAATATACAATTAAAATACAATATGAACAAAAACATATTAAGGCAATTTATTGGTTCTAATACCTTTTCGGATAAATATAAATCATAATATATATATATATGTATATAATAAGCAAGCCACTTATCAATAGTAAGCTTAATTTTTCCCGCCTAAAAGTACCTCCCCAAATTAGTAAACACGTTTTTATTAATATTTTTTGGCGATTATTGTTATCTTGCCAAAAATGATTTCAATACATTAATATTCCGCTAAATTTGGTAAATTTAAATTTTATTAAAGGTATCTATATTATATATGGAAATATTGACTAATTAATGAAATTATTGACTAATTAAATTAGACATGTTATTTAAAAAGAATTTATTATGGTAATATAATTATAATTATGACGGTAAATCACAAAATGGGTATGGTAGAATATAATTGCATTGACTCTAATAGTACAATTTATGGAAATATTTTGGCTGAATCATAACATATTTTGGATGAATTATACAAGATTTCCCTAAATTACGGGATTTTACGAAAATACGAGATTTTTGATTATAATATTTTGGATGAATCATAATATATTTTGGTTGATGAATTAATCAATATTTAATTGATTGCAATCAAATTTTTACCAATAAATAACAATAAAAAAATCTGAACTATTTATTGATTACGGAAAATATATTTGTAATAATATTATATTCGTAAAACAATTCCAAAAATATAAGATATGTACCAATTATAAATCCAAAACTCTTACGAAATAGATACAGAATATTAATTACAAGATTCTGAAATTAAATAAAGGAAATAAAAAAATTGCTATTAAAACGTTTCTTTAATTATATTATTATATCACCTATATGGATTATCAATGCAGTCAGTCTTACTGCAAAATTTATCTTCATTTCAAAAATTCATCTTAATAAAATGCTCTGTCAATCTTTCTATTCCATTCAGAAAAAGTGGCGTCAATGCTCATGTTGATTAGAATATCAACACTGTGTTTGGTCTAGTCTATGAGAAAGCAGCATATTATAATCGAAAAAATGTGAACAGTCTAGAGTGAGTATTTCATGGCGCAGATGTCTGGAATTTATTTATTTTTATATCATTAAAAGTTTTAAATTAATTATAGCATAAATGAGTATTAAATTTCAATTATTTTATTGCAGGTGAATCTATGAAACTATAAGAAATGCCAATATTTTTCAGTCTAAAAGAATACTATGGAGATGATAAACCGAGAAACAAACAGAAGAATAATGATGTGTACAAGGAAGTTCAAAATTTATAATTATTGAATTTAGCGATTTAGTTTGATTTGCCTCAAGTTTGTATTGTACAATTTTATATTCTTTAGCATTGTAATTTCTTGGATACATACAATTTACATCCAATAGCACAACCCACCCCGTGCATTACACGGGCCTCATCCGAAATTATATATTCGGTTGCGTTGCGTATTTTCTTTCCAAAAATCTAAAAAATACAAATTATTCGATTATACTTTTCAAAATATTCGAACAATGCACTATAAAATCTGTAAAAATAACAATACTCCAGAAATCTGAACATGAAATACATATATGGACAATGGATCTATAAATTAAAAACTATGTTACATAAACGGGAATAAATATATAAGTTATATAGTTATCGAAAATTATTATGAACATAAATTTTTTAAAGTTTTAGGTAACTCAATAAGTGTTTTTATTAGGTGTACACTTGCCTCAAATGTATAATCAATTTGTTTATTTGTTTTTTATTATTTTAAAATTTTTAATTTATTTTTTGATATTTAGCATAATATTTTTTAAAAATGTATTGAATAATAATATTTCTTTTATTAAATCTTACATTATTTTGTTCGGGTCAAGACATGTCAACCTACAACTCATTCCCCATTCAAAGGACAGAGCAAGTTTGGGTCTTGAGATACTTGTCTTGCCCCGTCCCATTAATATTCCTATAATCAATTTATTAAAATCAAAATTATATAGTATTTCATTATATTACACTTCGTGCATTGCACGGGCAATATACTAGTATGTATATATATATAGGAGGGGATCCTGTGAGACCACCCTCCTAGGTAAGACCATAGGACCAAATCTACACCATAAAAAACATAAATCAATGGCCAAGATCTAAATAAATCTATACAGCTTTTCATATGAAAATATACATTTTAGGGGGTAAAATAGGAATCCAGCAAATTATATATAGTAACCGCTTCCTAAAAATTAGGGACGTGATCTTGTATTGATCACGTCCCCATAATCAAGCGATTCACCTTTCCTTTCTCTCCCTTACCATTCGAACCTATAAATTATTCAAATATGGCAACAAAAACATGCAGCAATTAATGAAAAGTATACAATTACACTAAACTAACTATACATTAAAATATTATTAAGTATACATAAATAATTAACTAAGTATACAATTACACTGAACTAACTATATATTAAAATATTATTAATTATACAGAAACATTTAATTAAGTATACAGTTACACTAAACTAAATACACAATTCCACTGAATTACTTATATAACTAAGTATACAATTCCATTGAACTAAGTATATAAATCCACAACACTAAGTATACAAATTCACTAAATTACTTATATAACTAAGAATACGATTCCACTAAACCAAGTATACAAATCCACTGAACTAAATATACAATAAAATATGACTAAGTATACAAATCCACTGAACTAAGTATACAATAAAATGATTGTTCACAAATATGGCGGAAAGAAGTATCAATTTTGAAAAAAACGTTTGAAGTTTATGATTTTTCCTCCCTAAAAATCGGGTAACTGAAAAGGTAGGATTATGTTTCCTTAAAAATAGCTAATAACCGTCCAATTAACAAAACTGATTAAATATAAAAGTACAATTATACTCTTATAAGCCTAAATTAACTAAAATGATCTACACCATCCAAAATTTTAAATCAAGAGTCCGTAAGAACTGGACTAACCTAAAGGGATTGGTCTCATTTGAACCAATCTCTATATATATATATATATATATTCCATTCAAATAAATATTACTGTATATATTGCACCTACTCGTCTTTATGTGTATTATATTGGTGAATATAATGATGCTATAAAAACAAATACTACATAAAATAAGTGATATCATGAATACAAAGAGACAAAGGACAATGATTCCTCAACCCTTTTTCCACTTTACAAATGTTAGAAAAAAAATAACATCTTCAAGTGCCCATTGAGTAAATTCATTATTATGTATATTCTCATTTTGATTATCATACATGAGGCTACATAATCGGCAACTATTATGTAGGCTGCCTATGATTTTCTTTTAATTTTTTAGGGATAATTACAAAAACACCCCTGAAATTCAAACTAATTACAAAAAATCCAAATATTTTTAGAAATTACAAAAGAGCCCTTTAGGTTTGATGAATCTTACATTTCCCCTTTATATTTGAAAAACATCAGGAGCTCCCCGCAAGTTCATAAAAAATACTAGAGTTACCTCCTTAATTTTAAGAGCAATCAAACCTCAAGATTTTTTTTTGTAATTTTTAAAAATCTCTTGGATTTTTTTTTTGTAATTAGCCTAAACCATAGGGGACTTTTTGTAATTATCCCTTTTTTTTTGAGAAAAAAAAAGACCCACTTTTTGCACTTAGATTTGAAAAGGTCCATCTTTTCTATTTTTTATCGTTTCCTCCTTTTTTCACTCTATGTGACACCTCTCACAAAGCCCAAATTGGGGATCTTACAACAATCATCCTAAGTAGATCTCTTAGCTTAGCTTTTCAGTAGCATGTCATCAAGGATTGTGGCTTGTTAGTCTACATGGTCATTGAGTGATAGTTGGATATATGCATATATATATGTGTGTGTGTGTCTCTTGAGTCAATTTGGGCAGGCGTAATAATTGGTGTCCACTTTAAATTTTTGTTCAATTGATAGTATGCTTAATAGTGGCACATTATTTGACCAAAAAAAGGTGTCAAATATTGTTAACTATGGTAAAAAGTACACATGTTTCTTGACCTTAGCTGTGGTTTTTATTTATTTGAAGCAATCTCATCATAAGGATCAAAACAAAAGTTTGTACCTCGGGTTCCTTTTCATTTATGGGGGTGTTATTAATATATCAATATTTTTTTTATGTAATTGACATTAATTGCAACTAGTGGTGTAAATGAATCGGAGTATTCTAACATAATATTGTTTAAGCTTGTTTGAATGTATATCGAACTTGAGTTTGATGTGATTATTAATCCAATTGAGCTCGAACGAGCTTTGGTTTTAACAAGAATCAAGCTCGAGTAGCTATATATATTTACATATATTTTATTTTTATTTTTTACTAATGGAGTCGCGTCGAGCTGAAATTTGAGCTTTACATCTTATTAAGTGATAAAATGTGTTATAACAAAGGAACCAAACTCAAACGTCTTTTAACTTTCGATCTCATGCCGAACATTGGGTAATTTTGTTTGTTATTAACCAAGGACCACTTCACTATAAAGTGAGACTTATGCTTGTTATAGTCACTTGCAGTGACTTTTAATATAAAACCTCATATTTATATAGAAGTAGGAGATTAGTTTTGGCAATTAATATAGCGTGTTCTCCTATGTGTGTCAAGTATTCCAAATATACATTTTCCACATCATTCAATTCACATCATTCAAATTCAAAATTGAGTTTAAAGCATAAAAGGGTCCTAATATGGTGAGAATTAATAAAGTTCGAAGCTCAAAGTAAGATAATTTAAACACAATATGGTTGGCTGGTAAACCATTTCGAAGCATGGTCAATGTTTGAACGTAGATTATGCTCCCATTGTGGATATATATCTCTCACAACATCATTCAAATTCAAATTGAGATTAAAGCATAAAAGGGTCCTAATATGGTGAGAATTAATAAAGTTTTGAAGCTCAAAGTAAGATGAATTAAACACAATATAGTTGGCCGGTAAACCATTTCGAAGCATGGTCAATGTTTGAGCGTAGATTGTGCTTTGGATATGTATCTCTCACATCTTATGGTTATTCAAACCAGGGGTGTAAAATAAAGTCGAAATCAAATCATGATAGACCCATTTAGACCTTTATTTATTGTTTTTTGATAATATCTAATGAAATTGCAATAAAAATATGATTTTAAGTATACTATTTATCTGATGATAAATGTATTTAATTTACTTTGACAAAGGCTATTTAGGAATTAGATATTTGGAATAAAATATTTTTTTAGTAGGAGAAAAGGCTCATAAAAAATTACCAACTCATATTTATGCTAAGGCACATCTCTAATCAATTGCTATGATTTATTTAATCTAATGCCAATAGTTCATTTACTAAAATAGTATAACAATGATTTAATGATTATTATTCATTTAATAAAATAGTCTAACAACATATCTACAATTATCTACAACTTTTTCTCTCCAAAATATCTAGATATTTCTCAAGATATCTCTAGAGAACTTCTAAAAATTGGGTGTATTGGGATCTAATATTTAACAACATTTTTTTAATTTGACAATCAAAAACATTCTTTAAGCCTAATATTTTGTTTGGACCAAATCAATTTTATTTTCAATATGTTTATTATATAATGATTATATAAAGAAATGTTACTAATATATATACTTTTATATGAATGATTTGTACAAATATAAATATATAATATTATTCAAATATCCTTTTGAATACTCGAATCGAATATAATGATATTTATATTTGTATTCACATAATATACGAATCATTATAAATATATTTATTTGGATTCGTCTTTTAATTTTTCAAATTTGAATGTTTATATGCGAATTAAAATACCAAATCGAATAAAAATATTCGATTCTTTTAAACCCGTAGTTCTTAGTAGTTAACTATTTGTGATAGTTGTTGGAATTCATTTATGAGATATTGCTTAATGACATAATTGATCGTTAAGGGAAAAAAAGGAAAAAAATAAAAAAAGAATTAAGAAAGAGAGAGAAATCAAGAGAAAAATATCAAGATTGGGCCTACTAAAAAACTCGCTTCGAGTGAATTAGAGCAGCCCACAATCTACCAAGTTGAGCCCTTGAGAGAGTTGGAAATTGAAATGGCCCAATGCCCATACACATACGTAACATACCATCTTTTTTTCTATAATTTTATTTTGCATTTCAATTTCCATATGCAATGTCCAACCAAACACATATTACTCGATGCATTTATCTACTAATGCAACTATTTTTCAATACACTATATCAAACTTCTCTTAACCCAATCACTCTCCAAAACTTTCCCCAATCACTAAACAAGCATACCCTTATAAATCGGAGTATTTGTGAGGTAGTTTTCTTTTTGTAGAAATTTCATCTCAAAATATATTTTCCTTCCATATAAAGACATTTGTATATGGGTTTCTCCAAATCATTCAAAACATATATTTTTTATTATATTTTTATATAACATAAATTATATCAACTAAATATTATAAACTTACCATTCATTTATCTATTTTTTATGGTTTTCCCTAAAAGTACTTCATCTCGATTTTTTTAGAGAAACAATTTCTCAAAACTGAAAAGACGACCTACTACAACCTTAAATATATTTTTAACTTTAAACATAAATTTTCCCTAAAATATTTTCAAAAAGTCACTATATATATCATTATATTTGTTATAATAAGATTCACATCATTGGATCAATAAAAAGTGTACAATTATTTTTAAATTGTTATATTAATATAAAATGAAATCGTTAAAATAACCTTAAAAATCAAATAGTATAACATAAAATTGATAATATGATGATACCATTAATAACAATATTCTATAAGATAAGATATGTACAATAAATATTTTTTTAAAATTTAAAAAAGTAAATAACTTCCTTCAAAAAAAATTATCCATTTAATTATTTTCTAACTATTATTTTCTCAAAATAAATTGTTCCCAAAAAACCAAAAAACAAAACACTAGAGTTAGCCTAACAGTCACGAATAATACTCCAAAAAAAAATAAAACACGGATGTTTGGGATCAAATAGTGATGGGGCTGAACCGCTGAAGTTTTTAACCCATTTCATTTCTATTTCAGTATTTTGGAAATTGGCTTAAAACCCGACCCATTGAGACCCGACCCACTTCCATCTTTCAGACTTCGAAGCATAAAGGCGAAACCCAAAACCCTATAAACCCACTTTCCAAAAAAAAAAAAAACCCTATAAACCCTAACGTGAATCGCTCAACCTATAAACCCCCATAATTTCCAGTTAATTAGGAAAAAGAAAAAAAAAAATGGAGGTAGAAACAGCCACAGCGGGAGCAGCTATGGAAGAAGAAAGGGAGTTGAGCAACCGCGTAATATGTCAGTTGGCGGACTCAGAAGGTACTCCTCTCGGAGCACCGATTTTCCTCCCGGAAAGCGCAGGCCCTCTGGAGCTCCAGCAACTGGTCAATAAACTCCTCAACAACGTAAGTATTCCTGTAGTCTGAATTTAATTTATTAAAGGTGAGATGGCATAAGTTTAAATTTTTTGTTGCCAATTCTGATAAATTTTGATTGGAGTAATCTAATTTAGTAGTGTTTTTACGTTGCGGTGACATCTTGTTTCACAGTTTGAGTTGCTTTTGTTTTAAGTTTTTGTCATACCTGGAGTTCATTTATGTGGGCTATATGTAATAGTGCCTTTTTTGTCTTTATTAATTTCAAGTTAAGATTTTGAATACATTTGAGTATTTGCTTGGACAAATTTTAGTTAATCTAAGGAACAAATTGCCGTGACTTTAGAAACTAAACGGTTTAAATCTGGTAAAACTGTAATTAGGCAATTCTATTGATTGAGATTGTATTATCCAGAGTTAGGTTTGCTATTTGCGGTTATATTTATGGTATTTTAAGATGACTAATGAAGCATGCAATAATAATTTGTCCTTTCTCATAGAACGCCCAGTCTGGTTCTTACGGGCAACCTCTTCCCCAGTGGCATAGCCATGAAATATATTGGGGTGGGCCGATACACGGAAATGGGTGGGCCAACAAACTAAAAAAATCATCTAAATTTTTGTTGGTCCTTGCTCTCCCAAATCCTAGAACCAATCACATTGTTAGTGAAACATAGAGAAAAGCTTTATTATGTGAAAACGAAAAGTCCAATTTGAGCCAATAAAATCAGAATTAGTGTGCTGTATGCTGTGTCAAGAATGCCTTAAATGTTGTTTTCAGTGGAAAAGAGAAATAATGTTGTGTTTCTGGTATGTTGAGTATGTGTTTGTTACAGTAGATGAAGATAGTTTATACACATATGTATATATTTACGCTAGTTGACCGGGTCGAATTTTATAATGGACCTTTGATTTGTTTCAGGAGGAAAAATTGCCTTATGCATTTTATGTATCAGACCACGAACTAGTGGTGCAGCTTGGATCATACCTTCAGAAGAATAAAGGTGAGATTTCCTGCTAATGCTATTTCTGTTTATCAGATGCTGTAGCATCATATACCATATGAGTTGCTAAGACTTTCAATTATTTTGATGCAGTGTCTGTGGAGAAGGTCATCACAATAGTTTACCAGCCCCAAGCAGTATTTAGAATACGTCCAGTGACTCGCTGTTCTTCAACTATTGCTGGTATAATTTTTTATTTTATTTCATCATGTTTCATGCCAGTGCGTAGCATGGTATGCAGACCATTAATGTAATTGGACTTTGTTCAGACTTAACTTCTATGAAACCATGAGTTAGCTCTTTCTGTACTCTTCTCTACCTTTCTATAGCTCTATAATTTGCTAAAGGCTTCTTGAAGCGCCTTAAAGATATTAAGTTATGCAGTATTTCGTGTATGACTTGCAAATGGCTGATAGAGCTTCTTTCTATTGATTATTTATTTGTTTTCGAACTACTTCGAGATAGCTTTGGCCTTTGTGGATATATTATGGTTTATTAGGGGGAAAAATCAAATTGATTATGGTAATTGTCACAATATGGAAACGCGAAAGCAATAAGGTGTAGTATTAAAAGGTGAAATATTTGTAGCCTACCCAATGACTTGTCTCCTAGGCCGCCCGGGGCTAGACCATGACTTGTCACCTTTGTGTCGCCTATCACATTTATGTCAAAGTGTTTTTTACAATGGTGATAGTCACAACATTGAAGCTAAAACTGACCAATAATGGTTTGCCTTCTGTAATCAGTGTAATATAATCGTCATCACACATATAACTTTAAATTTGCCTTCGGTGGCTAGCTCTGGTTGTATGTTCACTTGATCTGATTCTCATAATGTTTTGGTCAATTTGCTGACTGCTTGGCAGTACCCTGCTCTCTTAGGATCGAAACCTTATCTATATTACAGCTGAGTGGTTCAGCATTTTGACTATGTTTTCTCTTTTTGATGGTGAGGCTGGTGTTTGATTGGATACATTTATAAATTTAATGTTGGAGTTGGATAGTAGAATTTTTGACAATACCTTTTTATGACCCTATGTGGTTCTGCAGGTCATACCGAGGCTGTGCTTTCAGTTGCGTTTAGTCCTGATGGACGTCAGTTGGCTAGTGGATCGGGTGACACAACTGTTCGGCTATGGGACTTAAATACGCAGACACCATTATTCACTTGTCAAGGTTAAATCATGTTCTTGTGTATGAGTTAGAGCCGCACGATTGCTTTCACTTTCCAACTGTTTGGTGAAAGTTTTTGAATGAAAGTTTTCGTACTGTAGAATTTCATTGTTATTTTATGGATGATTCAAGTATATTTTCGTTACTGTGACTAAGTTGGTTAGAATTGTTTATTAACGTGAAAGACATGAGAATTAGCACTTAGCCTTTGTTTATTGAATTATATATGTATCGTAGTTGTTAAAGGCGCGCCTAAGGCGCAAGGCCTCACGCCTTTCCAACACCGAGCCGTTCGTTGTTAGCCAGGCGCGCGCCTCCGCCGTGCCTCCACACCTTTTTGCGCCTCGGTGAGGCGTGCCTAGATGACAGCCAGCTTTTATATAAAATAAGACATTTTTTGGAGGTTTTAGGCTGAAAAAATGATTTTTTTGTTCTTTTTGGGGCACGAGGGAGCGGGAGACGGAAAATAGAACAAAAGAACAAAAAAAGGAGCTAGGGTTTTGGTTCAAAAACTTCGATTACTGGGTCCATGGGGATGATGATGGGGATTATAATATTTATTGAGCTTGACGATTGATTAGTTTGGCTTATTATACTAATAATATGCTTTCTTGGATAACTTTGTGTATTTTAATTTGAAAATTGGTACTTAACTTGATCATTTGAAGTGTGTTATAATCAAATTTATCGTTTTTATTAATATTTATGTTTTTTTTTTTGCATCATGTTTGCAAGGCGCGCGCGCCTCGATGCGTTACCATGGCCTTTGCGCCTCGGTGCGCGTTGCGCCCTTCACAACTATGATATGTATATACTTATATGTACGTGGGGAACAAATTATTTTAATTTTATAATGAAAGTCTGGTGGAAGAAACTCCTCATGAACTCTGATTATCCTTATGGACTATTCTATAATCTGGTTTCAAATTTTAACTGCACACTTTTTGAACCATATTAATGTGTCTGGATCATTAGATAAGTCCTTTCATTGGATAAAGTGGCATTGCAAATATACTCCCCCCACTCAGTTGGCTCTGCCTTTGATTTTCAATTTCATTTCCTGTATTCATTCACTATCACTTGTGCCTTCCTTTTCCCCCATTTTTTATGTAGAATTTTGCTATGATTTGATAGTAATAGAGCCTTATGCTGGCACAATTTCCCTTTATTTCAGGACACAGAAACTGGGTTCTTTGTATTGCATGGTCACCAGATGGTAAACATCTTGTTAGTGGAAGCAAGGCCGGAGAACTGCTATGTTGGGACCCCCATACTGGCAAGCCATCAGGCAACCCACTCACTGTAAGTTCAAAAACGAATTGTTTAGCTTAGAATGAGCTCCTTCTTGATCTGATTATCGCTCTGGGTTATTTTAGATAAAATATTCCCTTACTCAATGTCAACTGTCCTAGGATCAATATATTCTAGAGACACAATTCTGCAAATTATGATTTCTTTTTCATTTTGAAAAATCTCAAGGAAAAATAACATACCCAAAAGCTCAGCGAGAACTTAATGTAGTAGTATAATACAGGTCCACAAGTTTAAGATTGTGCACGGACATTGGATATGGAAGGTCAAGTTACAATTTTTTATTTGGGGAAGGATTTAGAGCAGAGGCGAACTAAAAATGCTATATTGACATTAGAATGTAATTTGCATATTTAAAATTTCAAGAAATGAAAATGTTGGACCAATGAAAACTTATGCATGCTCTAGGTTAGTGATTCTACATGTTCCAGTGTCATTTTTTTTATGGCTAGGGTCTTCCAATATTGTCAATAGCTATGTGTTGACTTTTTAAGTTCGGATTTTTCATCTCCCAAATTTGGGAACTAAATAAGTGATGAACTCCTATTTTCTTTGCTGGATTTTTTGGAAAGTAATTAACCATGTGAACCAGATATTTCTAGTTATTTTAGCCAAAAAGTGATTATCTATTTGTGCATGTTATATCTTTGCATGTCTTAAAAAGACTAGCATGGAGTTGAATGATATGATTCATTTCTCAGGGTCATAAAAAATGGATAACTGGAATTTCATGGGAGCCGGTGCATCTTAGTGCTCCATGCCGCCGCTTTGTCAGTGCTAGTAAAGATGGTGATGCAAGGATATGGGACGTTACATTGAGAAAATGTGTTATGTCTCTTACTGGACACACACTTGCCATAACTTGTGTGAAATGGGGTGGAGATGGAGTGATATATACTGGGTATGCTATTAATTTCTTTCATGAGAAACTGCTTGCAAACTGAAACTTGCTCTACTGGTTCACAGTAAAATTATCTGAGTGTGTTTTCTATCCTTGATTTGAAACTTCTATTTGCTTGAAAGTTGGGATACCTTGTCAGGCTATCTTAAATGTTGTCTTCGGGGTATATCAAATATATTAGTTCTCTTTTCCATGTGAATGTGATGCGGTTATGATCTCTCTATTAATGGTGGTTATGCCCACGCCAAAAGGATGACATCTCTTCAATTGGGAATTGGAAGATGTCTGCATAATGCACTTTTTTCCCGGCAAGTGGAGGGTTTTAAAATGGCTCCACAAGTTGTGCACTCCAGCTACGGAAACAGTTTCATAGCAAAACAGGCCATTGAAACTCAGGGAGGAGTTTACTTGTTTGACACTTATATGGGGCATACAAATGAGGAAATTTATATCTAGCGTTTTTCTGACTTGGAGTGTATGTTGGGTTGGGGGATGAATTGTTCATAACTTGTGAAGTAAAATTCTGTTCGGTAAAATTTACTTTCTGCTTTTCTTGCAGATCTCAAGATTGTACAATCAAAATGTGGGAAACTTCACAAGGGAAGCTAATACGCGAACTGAAGGTATCCTTCTAAATGATTCAACATTATTATTCATCACTGCCCCTCTCCCATTTTTAAGAGTGCATCTGTTTCATGTGTGCACAGTAGTGTTGTTTGCTCTATGTAAACTATGCCATTTTAAGAATGGGTTAAATTTTGCTAGATTTCTTATGGTGGGTTATTTAGTTGCTGTTTTACTCTTTGAACTATACATAAATATTCTGTGCCAAAAGTTGTTGGGAAAGATTTGTTGTATATATTATTTTATTTGGAATGTATGTCAAACCATCTTGCAATGATCTTTTGTTAAAAGGCTTTCTTGTATGGTATGTTATATTATTTTCTCCATGCGTGCCAAAATGTTCAGTATACTTTGTTGTTGATTTGGTTTTCTCCTTCTCATGCTCCAAATCATCTTGTACTTTCTCGCTCAGCTTTTTGATTCTTCATATTATGCAGGGCCACGGGCATTGGGTAAATTCGTTGGCATTGAGTACTGAATATGTCCTCCGAACTGGTGCCTTTGATCACACTTGTAAACATTTTTCATCTCCAGAGGAAATGAAGAAGGTGATCGATATCTTTAACATTTTTTATGCCAAGGAAGTTATACGTATTATTTATTATCTTTTCTCATTATAGGCTGAGTTGTGTAATATTTGTATCCTTTATTCATTTTCATTAAGTACTGGTGCTTGTCGATCTTATTTAACTGATGTATTATTTAGTTTTACAATGATTCTAAATTGTCAAATTTCTGAACTCTTGGGATCTGTAATAGGTCTGATTGAGTAGAATTGAGGTGGTTAAGATGGGATGTGGCCCTCTTTAGATTCTTGCGAATGCCCAACAGAAAAACTAGTCACACTATCTAAAGGAATCACATATGGAGCTAAGATGGAGTGTTTTAGAATAGGAAGCAGTTAGAATGGGAAAATTGATGTAATAAGTGTGAGGTTACTATACCAATAACTAAGTTTATTGCTGGAAAGTTGTTAGCATCCAATTCACCAAGTTTTTATATTTCACAAAGCTTTGCAGTTTATTGAGTAGATTTCAGTTCAATTACAGTGCTGATGGCTCTTTCTGAATATTGCCTCTGTTTTCCCGTTCTGTTGTGATTGGTTGCTTATTGGGAAGCTGTTTGGGCCATTATGACACTTCCACATTTTTACTCGAATAAAATGCCTCTTTCGGTTCCTTTCCTAGCTGCTGTGTACCTTATGCTATATTTACATATTTGTCTGCCTTTTTGTGTGTGTGTGGGGGGGTGTTTACTTAAAAGCTTTTTCTGCCTTTGTTATTTCAGCTATTGTTTTTTAAAGTCCCACTCTTGTTGAACCAGGTAGCTTTAGAGAGGTACAATAAGATGAAGGGCAATGCCCCCGAAAGGTTGGTCTCAGGTTCAGATGATTTTACCATGTTCCTATGGGAACCTGCTGTCAGCAAGCACCCCAAAACTCGTATGACTGGTCATCAACAGGTACTAATATTTTATTTCAATTTTTATTGTGCTGTAATTGGACCAAATCAAACCCACTTCAAAATGAATCCTCTTTTGATTAATTGAGCCTCATGTCTTCCAAACATATTCAAATTGCTTCACTTCTTTTTCTACTTGAAAGAGTAAATGTATGTTTGATAAATTATTTATTAACATGAACAAGAGTGTCTCTCCATGTTCAATTCCTAATTTCAGAATTTGTTCTGCTGTAGCTTGTAAATCATGTTTACTTTTCTCCTGATGGGCTATGGATCGCAAGTGCCTCCTTTGACAAGTCAGTTAAATTATGGAATGGAATCACCGGAAAATTTGTTGCTGCGTTCCGTGGTCATGTTGGACCTGTCTATCAAATAAGGTTAGAATTAATTTCTTTATATATTCATCCATTTAGAGGCTATAGAATAGATATAGATTTAATCAGCATGTTTTGCTACAGCTGGTCAGCTGACAGTAGGCTGCTTTTGAGTGGAAGCAAAGACTCAACCTTAAAGGTAAAGCTTCTTTTGATAATTGAATGAGCTTTCATAATTTTTCCTCAAAACTATTATTGATGCGAGAGTTTTTAAACAGGTATGGGATATCCGAACGCAGAAGTTGAAACAGGATCTTCCCGGGCATGCAGATGAGGTAAGGCCTTATCACGGGCAAAAAGGAAAAAACTCTCCCTGGGTTTTGAGCTTATTTTGGCCCATTTTCGTTTTATTTTTTTGCTTAACCTTTTATCTTGTTTTTGGTCTTTAGGTTTTTGCAGTTGACTGGAGTCCAGATGGTGAGAAAGTAGCATCTGGTGGCAAGGATAAAGTTTTGAAGTTATGGATGGGCTAGAAATCACTTTATGGATGTGGACACTTTGATGGCTTGTGCAGTATAATATAATTTGCCAAGAATTCATTGGTTTGTTAATTTTTGACAAGATCCGAGGTACGATCAAAGATGATCCACGTGTAAAGTAGAACTGCTTATATTCCTTGGATTCAGATGATTTTTTACAATGAAATGGAATAATCCCTTCTCTAATCATAATTGAATGAACTTCTCTGCAATAAGTAGGATTATGGCGCATTTGAAAATTTAGCTTGCTTCTGCATCTCATGGGTATTGTGTGAAACATGTCACAGTTGGATCAACACGCACCCATAGTGTGTGTGGATCAAACGGTGATGCACCCAGTTGGGTATGTGCCCAATTCGGTTCGATGCTACAAATCCGGTTTTACATAAGCATGACTAATTCTTCTCATGCAGTGGGCCACTAGTATGTTTCGAATGTGGACAAATCAATGAAATGTTTTGCACAGATGGGTTTACCAGGGGTCCAGGGCAATTGGTTCAGAAGGAATATTATTTGACTAAATATGAGAATTGAGCTTTACCAAATGAAAGTCTTGATAATTATACAGAAGAGGTACTAAGATTGGGTGTGAATATTACATAAGCGTATTTGTTGTGAATATTGGAAAAACTTTTAAATTTTACTAAAGTTCTAGATTGAAAGATAAGATGGTACTAAGATTGGATTGCACCAAATTTAGTGCAAATTTTACGCTAAATTTGGTGTTTTAGTGTAATTTGGTCAAAACCATCTCCACAATGTTACGCCGAATGAATTTTAATCTTTCTTTTCATTTTACAATGAACAAATTTATTTGTTTATATAATTATTTCTTTATTTTATTTAACTACTATTCATTTAACTGAGTAAAATTACATATAATTAATAATTTTAATTATTTTATTATTATTATTAGTATAATTTGTTGCAATTATTAATTATTAGTTAATAGTTATAATCCATTATTACATTACAAACATTATTAAAAAAAAAGAACTAACTTAAAGTTTTCAATAACTAAAACTAAATTATAAACTACTTAAATATATAACATATGATACAAATGGAAATAAAAATTTGTAGTCGAAAAGTGGGAGCAAAATGAGAATACCTGAATTACACCAAATTTGGTCCAAATAAATAGTGTTGCACCAAGTTTGGTATAATATTGTTCATTGCACCAAATTTGGTGCAAAATTTGGTGTTCCACTGGAGCACCATTAACACCAAAATTGGTGTTTGGGTGTAAGGTTTTGGTGCTCTATTGAAGATGGCCTAAAGTTCTCTGTGTTGTGTGTGGGGGGAGGGGTGTTATGTTTCTTCTTCCCCCTAGTATATATTATATATTCATATTTTGTTTTGACAACGGAGGAACCCGCAACCATTATTCTTTGGGTAAATCATCGGACTTGACGCAATAGATTTTAAACCACGCCAGTCAGGTAAACCACACTAGGCCTGTGCAATAGGGTCGACCAACTGATATAGAGATAGGGATTCAAACTTGAGACTTTGTGGCCTAAAAAACCCACTCTTCTCCATTAGGCCACCCCAAGGCCCAAGAGGGCAATTTTCCCCTATAATCTCATGCACGATCATTAAAAAACCATGATAATGAAACACAGGGATATGCAAACACTGAACCGAATGAAATCGAAAGGACTCTTAGATAAAAATGGCATGAAAAATCGACTTCAATTTCCCAACTATACAGAATGTGATTCTGTATACATTCAGCAAAAACCAAGGTACTGTGGACTCCACGAAAACCTCCAGTTTTTCACATACAATTCTTTAACGAATCTCCAGCTCCCTGGAAGAAACAACAAGAAAGAGCAAAATCGGCAATAAAAATCCCAACGAGAGAGACGACCACAGCTGACGTAGTCGATTCACCAACGCCCTTAGCACCCCCCAAAGTCGTAACGCCCCACGCACAGCTCACAACAGATATTATCGCGCCAAAAACCTGTGACTTTATCATTGCACTAATTATATCCCACGGTTTGAGAGCTCTTTGAGCAGAATCTAAGATTATGTTGATGCTGATGCCATAAACACTATCAGCTAGTAGAGCACTCGATGCCATTCCTACCGTAAAACACATTAGGGTTAAAAACGGAAGAGCAATACAAGAAGCTAGCACTCTTGGGGTCACTAGATAATCGACGGGATTTGCACCAAGAACTCTCAATGTGTCGGTTTGCTCAGAAACTTGCATTGTGCCTAATTCTGCAGCAAAGGCACTTCCAATACGGCCTGCAACTACAACTGATGTGACAACGGGACTTAGCTCTCTTGAAAACGCAAGGGCTAAAACGCCGCCGATTGATCTATTGAGACCTAGTCTGGTAAATTCCCTTACGAATTGGATAGTGAAGGCCATGCCGACAAAAGCGGATGTTAAAAGACAGACGCCGACTGATTTAGGTCCGACTCGCTCCAACTGTTGGAGAGTGTTTTTCCAGTGGATTTTGCCGTTGATAGTTCTTATGATCACCTGCCCTGTCAGAATAAGAACGGATAATCCTCTCCATAAGTACTTAGGAGGTGACCATTTACTCAGGAATGTACTTAATTCGTGATTCAATAGAGGAGTTTCACTTGCTTCTTCTTCTTCAGACACGGAGACACTTGGATGGCCATCGTCTGTGTTAAGAACAGCAAAAAGCTTGGTCTGGTGAGGAGGAGAGAAAAGTTTGTGAGTCTTAGCTTTCTCAGGGAAAACAAGTTTCCTGGTGAGGTGCCCAAAGCGAAAAGATGTAATTTTTGCTGGACCTCTGCAATTTGTTAGATACAATTTAAAATGGATCAATAAGATAAACACCAAAAAAGGAAGGGTTACTTGCAAAAACTACCCTGAGGTTTAGCCTAATTAATAAAAAAAAAAACAATTATCTTTTAAAATTACAAAATACCCTCATGACGTTTGTTTCAATTATACAAATTGCACCCTCAAGAGGCCTCAAGAAGGGGGTGCTTGTTAGGTAAACAAAACTTAAGGGAGTATTTGTAATTTTGAAAGATAATTGAAGTTTTTTTGTAATTAGGCTAAACCTCAAGAGTAGTTTCTGTAATTATCCCAAAAAGGAAAAAGAAAGGTAACGAATTGTTCTATCATAAGGAAAAAGAAACCTATTAGAAATGTGAATGACGGGACGAATCTGGGCAGCTGCTAGCATGTTGATTCTCTCTTGTAAAGATGTATGAGAATTGCAGTCCAGTGTTTGCTGGGCGAAGCAAGAGTTGTCAAATGCCCTGAACTTTAAATCTATGCTAAAATATCTAAATGAAATTGTTGAACACATGCAACCAAATTACATATGCTGCTCTCCCTTAAAATCCAGTAGCTATAAAGCAACATGACCCAGTAATGTGGGACTTATCAGGCGGTGGTGAGTTTCAGATTATCTCATCAAAAGCCAAAGTCTAAACCTTGTAACCTGCACTTGCAAACTGATAAAATACAGAGAATTCATGATTAGCTAATATCAAAGTGATATCAAAACTACCTTAAACAACTTTATATATTGACTGCACTGGAGAAGAGAAATTTTCATGAACAGTGTCTATAAATCGGAGCAGGGGTACAAGCAGGAATATAGATGAGCTAATGTGCTGAGTAACTAATCTAAATTTATATAGAACTGTAAAAGGCCCTAAATCTGGTATTACTTCTAAAATGCCCTCTTCACAACATTGTCCATCATTCAGAGACCATTCGACCAACTTCAATAGTTTCTTTGAACTGATCTCATCTTTTAAGGAACCAATCGAAATCCCAGCATGGTCAAATCTGTGAGTGAAAAAAAACGGGCATTTGCTGTATTTGATATTTTGATTGGTCATCTTTCTATGCATTCCATTTGCTACAGGAATTCTCAGGTAATTAACTGGATAAATAAGTTCAATCTAATTTTAGGTGGTATAGGCAAGGGCCTATTCTAAGACCATAGCTCATTCAGTCATTTGTGCAAAATATAGGTACGGTTCTTAGATTCTTTAGGGACTGTTTGCAAACTCTAAAAAGAAAAAGTGATTCTCGGATTCTAGATGCAAACAACTATTTTTTCCATCTAGAAGCTGAGAATAAATTTTTTTTGAGTTTGCAAAACTCCTTATTGTTTATCTCTGTACAGAGAATAATGAGATTATGGAAGAGGGAATGCTTGTACGAACCCATAAACGCCATAACTAGATTTCACTAAAGCAATCAGCAAGAAAGCAACAAAAAAAAAAAAAAAAAAAAAAAAACTGTATGATAGGCATTGCAAAACTAATAGAACCCTCATGAAAGCACTACGAAACAATCAACAATTGACAGCAAGAAAATTAAATATAAGGGCTTTTCATCTCAATCTCAAAGAACAATTAATTTCACAACCGATAGGAATTGAACAATCCCCAACCCCAAATGTCAAAATTAGGCATGGAATCAATACAGTTTTACACATAAAACAAAACGCAGTTCACAAGTCTATAAAACCAAGATTCAATCTCCAAATTCAGCAGCAGAAAAATGAGCTGTGACAAACAAGAAGCGCGAAAGTCAAATAGACAAAAACAAAAAACCCACAAGCCAAGATAGCAGAAAATATACGAAGTACTCAAGAAATGAATGTAACCGATTGAAAAACTTAGCGGATAGAAAACTAAAAACATAAATGAGATTCAGGAAGAAAAAGAAGACTACTACCTCGAGTTATTGATGAAATACTGAAATTAACGGGACTACAGAGCACTTTCCATTCTTTTCTGTAGGTAGTAAGCTGAGCCCTCTAATTGCAGAAGAGGAAATTGCACTTTTGGTCCCATAAGAAAAGGGGTCAAGCATTTTTAGCCCCAAACGATTTTTTTAAGTACATTTAGTCCCATATGATTCAAAAATTGCAATTTTAGTCCCAAACGATTTTAGTCCCAATACTAACGGAAAACTTAACTGACCATTAACTCTATTCTTACGGGACCAAAAGTGCATTTTATAAAAAATTAATTAAAAAAAGAAAAAAAAATCTGAAAATTTATCAAATAATTTTAAAAATTATTTTCAATTTATTAAAAAATATATAAAAAAGCTCCAAAAAATTAAAATCTAAAATAAAAAATATATGATGATTTGTTTAAAAAAATTGAAGTTATTTTCAAATCCCGAAAATTGCAAAAATAAGAAATGTGAAAATTGTCAAAAAAAAAAACTATACACTTGTTTAAATAATGAAATTTATTTAAAATATTTTAAAATTCTAAATAAAAAAACTCAATATTATTTTAATATAAAATTAAAAATCTGGAAAATTTTCTAAAAATCAAAAAAAAAAAGGATTACAAATCTGAAAATCGAAGATTTTGAAATTATTAACCAAAAAAAATCGATTGTTTTAAAAATTCCAAAAAGGGTAAAAACATTGATTTTTTACATAATTAAAATTATTTAAAAAAGTATAAAAATTCACGAAAATATCTGAAATTTGTTTTTAAAAATCCAAAATTTGTTTAAAGTCTTAACATTATTTCAAAATCGGGATATTAAAATCGATAATTTAAAAAAACTTCCAGATTTTTTAAAACATTTTTCAAGTTTTAAAAAGTGTTTTGATTTGTAGTTATTTTGAAAAATTTCTATATTTTATTTTTAGAATTTTTAGATTTTAAAATAATTTTCATTTTCTTACTATTTTTTGTTTTTTAAACAAATTATCATAATTTTAGATTTTAAAATATTTTTTGGATTTATTTATAACTTTTTAAATAAATTGCAAATAATTTTAAATTTTATTGAAACATTTTTCAAATTTGTTAGACATTTTTAAGATTTTTCAAATAAAATTTCTATTTTTTTATTAATTTCCGGATAAATGCACTTTTGGTCCCGTAAGAATAGAGTTAACGGTCAGTTAAGTTTTCCGTTAGTTTTGGGACTAAAATTGTAACTTTTGAATCATATGGGACTAAACGTACTTAAAAAAGTTATTTGGGACCAAAAATACAAATTGTGGGACTAAAAGTGCTTGACCCCTTTTCTTATGGGACCAAAAGTGCAATTTCCTCAATTGCACACATATAAGTGATATAGCCTTCTTTACATAAACCCTGACGTCAGGAAGATGGATCTTTAAACCGATCGAAACTCGGACGATTCTATTGACCGGTCCGATCCCATTCATGTCCTTTTAATTGTATTTAGGAAATGAAGAGGTCTCATGTGAGACCGTCTTATGGATCTAAGTTCATGAGTTGGATCTTAAATACATACAAAAATATAGGTTCTTTTCACGGGTTTGGATTTGGATCAAAATTCTTTTTATATGAAGGATCCGTCTCACACAAGTTTTTTGAGTAGAAAATACCACTCCTATTTTTTGCGTACATGTAACCCTAGGTTTTTCACGTGGACGCCAATTTAGGTCCAATCCTCCCTGACTCGTCGTGTTTGGATCATCCCACTCCATGACCCGCTGTGTGGACAATAAAGGTATATGTATCATTTTTGCCCCGCGAGTTCCTACACCACCTAATATTTATATTTTTCAAAAAATATATTTAATATATTTTTTACATATATGATATATTATATGTAATTTTTATTTACTTAGTATTATATCTAATACATATACATTATTTAATGATAATTTCATAAATAATATGCATTAATAAAATAAAACACAAAATAAAAAAACCTATCAATATGCTTATAAATATATAACAAGTTTATATTAATTTATTTTTCTTGTTTCTTGTTCCTTTTTATTCTGTTTATAATATTGCGTATTTTATGATATAATAACAATATTTTTATTCTGCACGGGTCGCCTCCTTTTGCCCCCAACTTTATAATTGTAAGTTGTAAACCGCGGTTTATTTTTTATCTCATGCTACACCTGGAGTAGTACTCTAAGTGCCTAACGAACGTAGATTTATTATGAATGTGTAAATATTCACATACAATCACACAGTCTAACATGTATTCACATACAATCACACAGTCTAATATGTATGGGTTAGGTAAAAAAGAATGAGCGAGAAAATGAAAAGAGTAAGAAAACTATTTTTTGTGGTTGACGTGTAGATTACACTAATATTTCTTTTTTTGTTAAATTCTAAAACTTGAAAGAGAACCCAAAATTTGGGGGAGGGCCATATTTGAGAAAAAAAATAAAAATTGGGTCTTGATTTGAGAATATTGAAATTTTGGGTCTTGAAGTGAGAACCCAAAATTTGTGAGAGAGCCCAAATTGAGAAAAAAAATAAAAATTGGATCTTGATTTGAAAAGGTTGAAATTTTAGGTTTTAAAATAATAGATTTTCTTAAATTTGGATCTTATTATGAAATTCACCCTTTTTCTAATCCCCCAACTTTTATTTTTGAATGTGATAAATCACAGATATCACATCCTACATGATATTGATTATTATAAATAATAAAAATGTCGCTTTTCTTTTCTATGACGAGCAACCCCTTTTCTCTCTTATTCTTTTTTAAATAAAAAAATGATTTTAAGCAACTTATTAAGTGTAATTAACCAAATTTGAAAATCTTCATGCCACCTTGAAATTTGCTTCAATGAAGATAATCAAATTAGATGCATTTATCAGGCCCATTGCCCTCTCAAATCTTCTGTGCTTGATCTTCCATTCAACTAATCAAGCATCTCTGTAAATTTTTATTTAATTTGTGCTTCATCTAATCTAATCATACTGCCCAATTCATCTTGTTGTCACTTGACAATACTAATATGCGACAGAAATAAAGGATTGAGATTCAAACACAATAAGTATACAACGTCGGGTACAATAACACCATATTGCCTCGTTCATTGATAAATAATGCCTAGTTTCACCAAAGAAACAATAAACAGTAAATATTATTTCACTAGAGTGGGTTGCAACAATAAATAGTTATTTCACCATAGAACTGAACTTTAATTACATACGAGGAACCCTCGTGATGAACAACAATATCGTAGGCTTAACTTCTCAAAAGATGGGTTAGCTCACTAAATGTGAAGAATCCAAGTTTCCTTTCAACAATGGCAAAAAAGCAAGTAAAATGGATTGTATGTCAGTTGATGAAGCAAAACATATATCTACATGCTGCCGCATTAATTTAATCTGGTGCGGTCTTACTTCTCTCACTTGGCCTCGGATAATCTGGCACGTATCATCTCAGGACTTGAAATTTTGTTAACACTGCAAAAGTGAGAGTATCGACGAAAAAATGAGACAAATAGAAATTAATTTGATCATCACATGATGAAGATGATGATGATGATGTCAATTGTGAGACTTACCATATGAGGAGATCCCCACTGGAAATTGACTTTTCGTAAATCCACTCAGGAGCCAGTTCTTGCAGCAATCTAAGTTGTTCTTCAACCTCCCCTGTTGTGATGAAACAGGCTTAATATCAAATCGAACTTTGCAATACAAAAAAGGTTAAGTTTATGTTATTAGGACGAGGCTTACTTTTGTCGGTGACCTCCAAATCGCCGTTTATTATTTTCTGTACCAGCTCCTCTTTAGTGACAACAGAACGTCTGATCGATTGAAATATGTAATAAATCATGTCGAAGCGCTTGGGTAAGCTAGCAATCACTTGTCGCCTTCGTTTTGCTTGAGAGATTGATGGGTCCCGCTCCATTGCTGCTAACCTCTCCTTTTCTCGTATCTGTAAAATTAAACAAGCAATGGACCAAAAGGGACAGTTAGTTTGCATGTTTTAGATACAATTTCCCAAACAAAAAAAATATAGTAAGATTACAATATATACCGATTGTAGAAGAGCTTCTGGGAGAATGTCCAAAATGTCATCACCAGTTGATGAACTTTGATTCCTACCAAAATCAACATCAACCTTAACACTCTTTACAGGAGTGTCGAATTTCAAAGGCCTATTAGGGGGCGGACGTCTAACTAGTTTGCTTGGCGATCTATATGAATTATTATCGTCTGGGCTCATGTAACATCTTTTTGGTGGATTAAGCAAGGGTGTAGAACTCATCAGTTTAGCTGGAGTAGATGCAAGGTCCACTAGTGTTCTTAGCCCAGGGATAATCCCAACAGAGCTTTGTTCATCATCCTTGATGGAATTTATACATTTCACCGGTGTTTCAGGAGGGGATTTTGAAGGCGTATATGAAGAGCATTTTTGCATGGCTGAAGACATCAGGGATGATTTGGAATGAGATTTTGGAGCAATTGGACTAGTTTCTTTTCCAGAGGGACTTCCAGGAAATTTATTTTCTGAATCAACTGATTGACCTTGCTTTAAGTTTGCTGTGTGATGGATGGTACCATCCTGTGCAAAGCGCGCTTTGAATGATGGAGACAGATGTGATCCTGTGACTGTTTGTCTTCCAAACGATGCCAAACTTGGTGTCTCGCTCATCGAAGATGAAGCCGAGGGTTGTGCTGATTTTGCACTTGCATTTTCCTTCAATCGACTAAAAGGTTCTGGTAGGGCTTCCTCCGGGACTTCATCACCCTGATTTCAAATGTGGGAATTTGTCAGTAAATTTAAAATTTAACAGAACACCAGCATTGGAAAATAATTAGAAAAAACTCATACTGAGTCAACATGTATCATGTATGAACACTATAACTCCATATATCTTGTGTAACTTAAGCAATCTGATGCTTCAAGTGCAATGGACAGTAGATTGGCAATTTTTACCATAATGAAATTGATACAGGTTCATACGAGGAATCTTGATGGGAACTGAAACAGTGTACAAAGAAATGAAGTGATACTGTGATAGGTACACTTGGGAAACTATATATGCACATGATGTTGGCAATAGTAGTAACTTCATCTGCCAACGACATGAATATAGTAATAAACTTCTCAAAATCAGTGTAATTCCTGTCATATCTATGAACCTAAAAGTTGTATAAAAAATCAGGTTCTGTGTCAGAGCAAAAGGTTCATAAATGAACACTACTCTCATCTAACAACTGCAGTAACATTATCAAAATGAGTGAAGCGCCTTTGAAATTAATAAAGTACGAGTCAAAAATCACATCAAAGTTTCAAGTAGTGGGTCTTAAATCAACCCCTCAACAGAAAAGCAGACAAAGGAAGAAGTATAAGTTGTACCTCTGGATGGGATTTGAAGAATTCCAAAAGCCGACCGCGAAATACTTTTCTCAGCAGCAAATTTCCACTAAGAGATTTCGACTTGCTCTTGCTCTCAATTGCTTCGACATTCAATGTGATACGGAGATCAGGTTTCATGCAGCTAGTGCGCTCATCGTGCCGTAGGACTTTCTCTACCACAATGGCTTCAGGCATGATGAACTTCAATTGGGCTAAATGACTATATGTGAACCTCCTGAAAATTTAAACCAGGAACAAATTGGTATTTCCAAACTTATATAAAGAATGCATCAATGAAAAATTGCAATAGAACCATTAATCTGAGATGCAGATTATACATACCTATCAGTTAGAGTTTCTATTTGGGGGCTAATATTAGTAAATGTTGTTGCAGATCTCTTCAATTGGAGTAGCCTGATTGAGCTATCCAAGCTGTTGAAGAATTTATCCAACAACTCATACCTGAAGCAAAGACATCAATTAAATAAATATTCTTTGTTGACAAGTAATCCTAGCGACAGCAAATAATAATAAACATATTCTTTGTTGACAAATAATGCTAGAAAAGTCATTAATTAAACAAAAAAATAGAGGATTGGAGAAATTTAAAGATTCAAATCCCATGAAACCAAACAAAGCACTTGTATTTTTTTTTCCTGAAATACAAAATGTAATGTTCATTTTCTCAAACACCTTGTATGCTATGGATGCTGGGATTCTAAACTCGACTTTCTCCTTTTTCTTGTTTGCTATAGAATAGTACCAAGTATAAGCTAATTACTTAACAAAAAGAAAAAGAACTCAACAATTCATTTCAAGAAATTCATCCAAAACATAGGAAAAATTAATATATTCACGCAGATCTGGCAGAAACAGAGTTGGATATCAAATATCCTTCAACTCAAAAGCATGAATTTCATTCAGAACACACGAAACAAACATATACATGAGCAGATCTGCAAGCAGAATACACACTCAATCACAAATCCTTAAGAAAAAATCACTTACTTTTCCGGAAGCTTTATCTCGGCGCCAGCAGTCTTCTTCGGTTTGGCAACGTGACCAATCTCGGATTCAACCACAGGGTCGATCCGTGCAGGCGGGTCGGATCCACGTTCCCGGAGCTTCAACGCCGCCTCTCTGATTTCTTTAATCGACAGCGCCGCACCACGGTGGCGCGACCGCCGAGGGGGGTCAGCTGGTTTCCCAGGGGTTTTGACGCTCCATGGATTCGGGTCCAGCTCCGGGTCAGGAACTTTCCGTGTCTTCTGATCCGACGGAGCAGGTGAATGGAGCTGCTTCTTTGACTTGAAGGAAGACAACGGAGACGATTTAGCAGCTTCCATGGCAGCTCGCACACACAAACACACACAGCGGAGGTGAAATGGAGTTACCAGTGATTTATATGTAGGGCATAGTGGACTGTGGTAGTGACGAGGGTTTTTGGCGGGGAAGCTGACGTGGCGGGCGTTCGCGCCAATTTTCCCCGCGGGAAGCTGGAAGGGTGTTTGTGTAATTTCGCGGGGCGACGTTTGACGGGCCATCGAGAGGACTAACTGGGTTGGATGTAAACCAAAAATATATGGGCCTATTTTCTGGGTTGGGCTAATTATGGAATTGGTCCACCGGCTGACCTGCTGATATAAAGCTCCGAGCCTCCGAGTTCGTGTAGGCTATAAGACGAGAGTATCAAAGAAAGGTCATCTACCTGTAAAAAAAAACAAAAAAAAAAAAGAAAGGTCATCTACCCTATATATTAAAAGAAAAAAAAAAGTTGATATATATTATCACTTTATTAATTTTGGATATTTGTCAACTTTTCGTTCTTCCAATTTCATATGATGGCTTCACATTTGTCTCTGTGTCAATCCTACAAAATTAAAAGATAACAACAAATTTAATCAAGATTCTAAAATTTAAAATATAGTCCAAAAAATAAAAGATTTACTCTCAATTAGTATTCAATGCTAATCAAATCTATGCGAAGATATTTATTAAAAAATACTCTATTAGTTTAGAATATATAAAATTGAATTTAAAAGATAACAAACTTAAGAGATTACAAATAATCCAAAAATCGAGGATTTTGTCTAAACTATCTTTTAAATTTGTGACACTAAAATTTTATTTTTGGATAACACCAGTGTAACACGCGGGTTTTATTCTGGTCATAGTTAAGAGTCGTTGACTTGTAATTATACTTGGAAAATAAAAAATTAAAATAATTGATTATGTGTATACAAATATAAGTTTAGAAAAATGTGATTGAATTACTCAAGCTTTAAAATCTTGATTATTTTCTTAACTTTTGCAGAATACCAATTATTAAATTTAGATAACTCAAGAGTGATTTTAGTTTGGATTGTTAAAACGATTTTATATACAAACTAAATAACCCTAGCTAGAGCGTCAAACATTGCCAAAAAGAAAAAAAAAAAAGAAAAAACTCAAATTTATATATATACTAAGTAATTACATTTACACTTTTTGGACCCTAGGAGGTCAAATCTTCAAAAACAAAATATATAACTTTTTCTTATTTCCTAAATAGATCCGAAACCAAAATAATGAATATTATAGTGCAATGTAACTAAATGAATGTACAATACCGTTTCCAAAAAAAAAATGAATGTACAATACACAATTGTTAAAATTTTATATAATATTTTGAACTTAAAACTAAACGAGTAACATGATTTTATTTTTTACGTAACAAAAACATGGAAATTTTGAAAATATAATATTGATTTAGTTAAGAAATCATATGTGTTTGACCTCGGGTTGGCAATGCGAGATGAAATACTTTGTTCATAAAAATTTGAAACTCAAACATACGTTATGCTAACTAAAGTGACACCAACTAAAGTCATCCGATGTTTAAATCAGATCAGATTGGGATGTACTTATAATCTATAGAACAAATTAATTTAGTAGTAATTGTAAGTTATCTATTCATGAATTTTCTTGTCGTGTTTATAGTGCTATTCACCATGATGTTATGTGGATATTTGTACAAGTATAGTGATACAGATTGAACGAAGGACCCATTGAATATATCAATTCAAGAACCTAACGTATACAATGGGCATCATGAAATGTTTTCCGAAAATATTTTCCCATGAAATGTTTTCAATAATTCCCTTGATTAGTATTAGTTTTTCCAATAGAAAGTATTAGTATCCCCGCTGAAAAGTATTAGTTGTTACCCTAAAAAGTATTAGTTTCCCTATAAATTCATTATGTATTCATAGCAGACATTTTCTCAAACATCTTGGGTGCAAGCTTGGAGCCGATGATGTTACCTTATATACATAAACAAGAACAAATTCCACCTAACATTGTTCCCATCAAAATATATGCTTTTTCCTAAGCTTTTTTCACCTCTATGAGCTTCAATGCGAATTGATGGGACCAAAGGCTAGAAGAGTAGTTGACTAACTACAAATCCAAATGGGAACAAAAATTTCAATATTGCAGCGGGTGTGGTAAATGGGAACAAATCCAAGATCCTCTTTTATCCATGATTTTCCCAAGTGGGGTTCAATAAGTCTCATCCAGGGCAAAACGAGGAACAAATTTTTGGGGGAGGTTGAGGTTAAAATCGAGGTTGTCTTTCTGAATTCCTCATCAAATGACGTAGAGCGTGGCGAGTGAAGGTTGTGGCAGCGTCGAGGAGAGAGGAGTTAGTGGGGTTTAGGGAATTTGGGCAGGGTTAGTTTGGAAAGAGGAGGGTGGGCACCTGAGTTTGTTGATGGGGGCCCGTCTGATGGAATAGATGGGTTAGATCATTTGATAGGAGACCTATTCATTTATTGTCGTGTTTATAGTACTTTTCACCGTGATGTTATGTGGATCTTTGTACAAGTATAGTGATACGGATTGAACGAAGGACCCACTGAATATATCGATTCAAGAACCCAACGTATACAAGGGTCATCAGATATTCCAGATCGATGATCTAGTTTGATCTTACCTAGAGCTTTATAACCTTGACCCTTTGGCTAGATGATCCGCTAAGAACCTTGTTATGGTGAACAACTTGCTTGATTTGTTTAGCTCTTGCTCTCGTGATTGGACCTCAATGAATCATCCTTGGTTCTTTATTTCCTTGAGTCATAATTGCGGGATGATCTTCATCATACAATGATCAGGGCTCTAGCTCGCCTTAGCTAAGGTAGAAAAGTCCGCGAGCGACTCGAACCAGTTTACGGGGTTGAGTTGTGACCCATATTAGAAAACGATATGATCTTGATGATATTTAGATAATTTCAGGCGATATGAGGTTAAAATAGTAATTCTCACCAAAATGAGGTCAAAATACTAATTTCCTTATCAAATATATCTACAACCCTATACTTGGATTAATATTTATAATCTAAGACGTAGCCATAATGGAAAAGATTACAATTTTCTTGTAGGAGGAGAAGTAGAGCATATATTAAAGTGATATCCGTCCTCACGTCTCCTTTTTCTATTGAAATAATAAAACAAAAATTGGAAAAAAAGAGGAATATAATAGAGAATAAAAAAAGTAAGATAAGCAAACAACAAACGGAATGCACTTGGAAAACTTGAACAAATAGAGGAAACAGAGAAATTTACAGCAAAATAATACTGTGCTCCACGCAATCTGAACCCTTTCTTCTTCAATCGGTCTATCGTCCACGTTGCGGACTTCTTGAGAAAAGAAACAGATAATATCTTTTGGGTTTTAATATTCTGTTGTTGGGTATTTCCGATTCTCTTTTGTTTTCCTTGCGATTTTCGCGAGAATATTGAACTACTTTGGATATTCAGTTACTTGAAGCGGTGGTCTTTGGCTGCATCGGCCCCGATATTTTGTTGGTTCGGAGGTGAAATTTCTTGATTTGATTTTCTTAGTTTACTTGGTTTTTTTTTATCTGGGTTTTCAAGAACACGGGGTTGGACATAAATTGTTTTCCATCTTTTGTATTGCGGTCGTACTGCTTTTCTTTCTTGGACTATTTTTCTGTGTATTTTGTGTTCAGTGTGATTGAATTTGATGGATTTGGATTCTGGGTTTTTACTGGGGAGTTTTTTCTGTAATTTTAGCTGCGGCTTTGTGTGTGGAAACGGGATGAATAGACAAAAAAATAGAAACAAGAATCAATTTGGTGTGGAGGGTTTTGTTCGCAGGGTGCTGTTTATCCAAATAAAGATATTGTTTTTGTGCTTCATATAACTAGGCAGCTCAGGAGTAAATCCGTGCTTTGTATAGCCTGGGCTTATTTTTATCTGTATTTTAATTTACATTCCTATTAATTGGGAATTTAGGATGAGTTATTTTAGGCAAATGGTTAGCCCTTAAGGTTCCATTTTGCCGAATGATCTTGCAATGTTGCTGAGTTTTTAAGACTATTGATTTTCAAGTAGCCGTATATTTTTATAGCTCACAAGTGATTTCTACTTTCAATGCCTCCAGTTGATCTCATTTTGTTTTCCTTGGTTTGATTAAAAATCTTTGGGTATTTTTTTTTTTTTTCATACTAAAAATCTTTGGGTATGATTTGCATATCATCTGGGTTGATCTTACTGGTTAAGTAGATGAGGTTTTTCCAGCTGGGAATTGTATAGATGTTCAAAGTGAATTTGCCGACAAATAATATGAATATTAGAAGGGATGTCTGGCTTTAAAAGTAGCTAATGTACAGCAAAATTCCTTTCGGAGCCATGAGATATATCCATAAAATGTTACCCTTGGTGGTCAATACACTTTCTTATCAGATGTTAATTTGTTGCTAACTGTAGTTAAGTGTACGCATCTAAAACTTGCATCACATTCTTATTTGGAAAATCAGAACTTCTTGTGGATTACTTTAGTACTATACATGGTTTTTGATCTGCATTGGAATATCTAGTTTCCTACTTATTGTTTCTAATATTTAGTTTCAGGATCGAAAGGAGACACTGAGTTTTATCTACACCTCTTAAAATCTTTTCAAAGTAGCCAATAGGGTTTTGGCTGCAATCAATATAAGGTAGTTTCACCCCTATGATTCTCAGAGTGCCATTCTGTGTTACTATGATTCTCAGAGTGCCATTTTCTGTTACTTGATATGTAGTTTATAGTCTATGCTAACGTGATGAAACAGACAGTGTAGCTTTTAGTGGGATGCTTGATTAGCCAGTAACTAATGCTTTATGCCTTTATCTGATTAGATACTTGTAGTTCCACAATTGCTTTACCAGCTTACTATTAATAATTATATCATTAGTGTCATCATCATCATCATCATCATTATTATTATTAGTGATATATATATATATATATGTGTGTGTGTGTGTGTGTGTGTGTGTTTACTTTTGGCAGTGTATGTTTGTCAGATCAGTTTGAGAATTTAAAGCTCATCCTTGCTTTGTGTGGGTATAATTTATACCTATATATTGTTGTCGGAGTGGGACTTATATATTGACACTTTCTTACATACTATATATAATCTAAAGATGTTCCTGAAAGGTGAATTTATATGGAAGCACTACTTTTTTTTGGTTATTCAGTAAAAGTTACTTTCTGCTTCTGAGGTGACTCTTTTCTGTCAGTTTAAATAAAGGGGTTATCAGGATATTATTACGGTATATGGTAGCTCATGTGGATGCAGAGAACTGGAGCTTTATCCTTGCTTCAGCTGATGTAGCATTGTTTCTATAATCACTGCACTGGGTCTCATAAACTATCTAAATAGTCTGGCTATGAGTATACACTTCCGGGAAGGGATGTACACATTGGGATTAATTAGTAAAAGACCTTTATCTTACGAAAGCGAAAGAAAAGATCATTGTAAAAGGTCACCTGTTGCAGGGTCAAGAAAAATGAATATCGGTTCCTTATCCTTAAATTCATGCAAGAGGTATTGAGAATTATTTGTACTCAGTTCAAGTTTTATTTATCCATATCAGAGATTGCACACATTTTACTAAGATGTGGGAAATAGAGTGTCGGTGTTATGCTGTCAAAGTATTAACTTTGCTGCATTACATGTTATGTGGCATGTTTTAGATGCGACTGGTGTTTCTTGTCCTTTGTAAACCTTTTTTTCCAAAATGTTTGAAAGTTGTTGGGATAATTTTATTCTGTTTTGATTTTCCAGCATGATACTCTGATTAAGGCACCTGGCCTGGGGAATGGACTGGCTGTTTTTGCCTGCTGTCAGTTTGTATGAGTGATGTTCAGTGGGCAAAAAGGCGTTCATGCTCTTAATGTATTTAAGTGGAAATGGCATAGTACATCATCTCTAACTACTGGATTGCTTGATGATGTGCCTCGTGAAATTGAATTGTCCGATTATCATAAAGCACCAAGTCACAGTAGTGAAAGCCCATCTGGGCTTCTTGATGGTGAGAATTTAAATGCCGAACCAATTGATGATTTGGATCTGTTCTTTGAGAGGATTTACAACTATTACTGTGAGAAAGGCCTTTGGTGCATTATCATCAAATGGATATTTGAGCTTCTGAGCTTGGCTTTTACAATATGTTTTTCTGGATTTTTTCTGCTCTATGTTGACTGGAATGGCCTTCGCAATGCAAAATGTGGGATGGACGCGGTTGAATCTGGAATCAAACCTTGCGATCTGTCTAAGGAAGCTTTACATAAACATCCATTGACTCCTTTTACTCTTTCCAAGGCTATAATTGTAGGATATTTGGGAATATTTTCTGTCTACTGCATATTCTGTTTTTTGAGGTTCTTTGCACAATTAAAGGAGACTCTCAAGATCCGTCGGTTTTACTACAACAGGTACTACTAGATAAGACACGGTATCTAATAAGTTTGACAACATATAAGAATTTCCTACAACCCAGTTGTCCCTACCTTTTATACTGTAAATGCCAAAATCCGTGAGATGGGGAAGTTACTTGGTGTGGTTAAATCTTTGAATTATAACTGACAGTTTATATCTTTATGCAGTCTCCGTGTGACTGACAATGAAATACAGACTATGCCATGGTCATTGATACTTGAAAAAGTTGTTCAAGTACAACGTTCGCAGCAGCTATGTGTGGTGAAGGATCTTTCTATTCACGATGTGGTGATGAGATTGATGAGAAAAGAGAATTACTTGATTGGGATGCTCAACAAAGGAGTTCTTGCCTTCCCTATATCTCTGTGGGTCCCAGGTGCTGGTACCACTGTCAATGTTGGTCCAAATGGTGTTCAACATCGTCTAGTACTGCCAAAGACCCTTGAATGGACCTTGAATTGGTGCATACTACAGAGCATGTTTGACAGGTAAGTCATCAACTCCCTTAATGTAGACTATTCTGAGAAAAAACAAAGAAAGGGAAAGAAAAAAAAAAGGAAATTGGAAATTGGAGCAATGTGGATGGACAAAATCATTGGTAAGCCAAAGTGTCCGTTACACAGTCACTGTTTATCTAAGAGCCTCTGTTACAGTATGGTACTTTATTCTCTGTACTTTTTTTTTTTTTTAATATGGATACTAGCTTTCCTTCTCAGATGTGATTCCTAGTTCTCTAGATACCGGAGAAGAACAAAAAGATTATTAGGTTAAATCATTTGTATCATTTCACTTCTGGTATGATTTATATGTGTGATGTTCTGTGTCTGTGCTATTTCCGTAGATACTTCTTTGTGAAGGAATTTTGTATTTGATCCTAACATACTGAAGAAAAGGTTTATGGTAGTTGTCTTGTAAGACTTCTTGAGTTGATGTGCTTTTGGGGTGATTTATTATTTTTCTTTATATATCTGCTCTGTTTCCGCAGAAACTTCCGCATACGAAGGGATTTTGTTTCTGATCCTAATACATTGAAGAAAAGGCTTATGATAGTTGGCTTTGCACTGCTTCTTCTGTCCCCATTCCTTGTTATTTTTATGCTGGTATATCTCTTCTTGAGGCATGCTGAACAATTTTATAATCATCCAAGTACAGCATCATCCCGTAGATGGTCAAATCTCTCTAAATGGATGTTCAGGGAATTCAATGAGGTATCTCCCTGAACTTTATCCTGATTTTGAGTACTACTAAAGCTGCTGCTGCTTCTTTGATTTTTTTTTTCTTTCCCTTTTTTTTTGCTTTTAAGTTAGGTCTGATGGGGGTTGAGCTTGTTATGCTAGGTGTGCTCCAAGGGTTTGGGGCATGGTTTTTGGGAAAGTTAAGTCTAGGTATCTGCTTGAAGGAAAAAGTTCGTACAACCTTAAAAGGAATATGCATGATTATATACTCTAGCTACTTTTTCTTCTAAGTGTATCTGCTGGTTTACGTCTTCAACTTGTTTATTTTCTTCCAGTAGTTTCTTTATGATGAGGATAATGTCATTTGGTGTGTCATATTTGTTTTTCAGGTTGACCATTTATTCAAGCATCGGATGAATAGCAGTATACTACATGCTTCTGATTATTTAAAACAGTTTCCTTCACCTATCTTATCCATTGTTGCAAAGTTCATCTCGTTTGTTTCTGGTGGCTTTGCTGCTGTGCTTATAATCATTGCATTCCTGGAGGAATCTCTGCTGGAAGGCCATGTAATTTTTTTGAACTCTTTCATAACATTTGTGTTTGTCAACGTATTTGCTTGATGCGATTCTGGGACTTTTCCTTTTCCTTATGGGATCTGTTTTCGCACCGCAGATATTTGGTCGAAATTTGTTCTGGTACGCTGCAGTTTTTGGAACTATAACAGCTATAAGCCGGGCTGCAATGATAGATGAGCTTCTTGTCCTTGATCCACAGGGGATGATGTCCCTTGTTGTCCAACATACACATTATATGCCAAAAAGATGGCGTGGGAAAGAGAATACCGAGATTGTGCGGCTGGAATTTGAAACTCTTTTTCAGGTATTGAAGTCATATGCATGTTAGTATGACTCGTCTTAGTATGATGTACTTGTCCAAGATTTTCCTTAACACAGATTTTGGAGAATATGTTGAAAGATGCTTTCTTTTATTGTTGTTATGTAAGTAGTGCCATCATATATCTGCATGTAATGATGTGCATACAGACCTATATTTGTGAACTAAGGTCAAATCACTCCATTATTACTTTTTTGGGATAATTGCAAAAAAACCCTTGAGGTTCGGGTTACTTGATGAAAAAACCCAGAGGTTTTTTGAAAATTGCAAAAAACCTCTTGAGGTTTGAGTCCGTCTTACATTTTCCTCTTCATAAGCAAAAAACCATTTTGAACAACCCCTTAACATTTATGAAAATATTACAGTTACCCCTTTAAATTTTAGACAAAATCAAACTTGAGGGGGATTTTTGTAATTTTGAAACATCTGTGGATTTTTCTGTAATTAGCCCAAACCTCAGGGGTATTTTTGTAATTATCCTACTTTTTTCTTTAAATCTTTCAATGATAGACAACATATGATACATTAGACGCATTCAACTGCAATCTGCTATCATTTAATATTGTTGGTAAAATATTCTGTATAGAGTATTAGACCATATAAGATTTGTAATTTATAAATACATGTTTCATTTACTAGTTCATTGCCTGTGTAAACTGACACAAGTGAACCTCCTGGTGCAGTACACAGGAATGATGCTATTAGAGGAGATGGCCTCGATTTTTCTCACGCCATACCTACTTTTAGTTGTTGTTCCTAAGGTTTGTTATTCAATGTGCTCCCATACATTCAATTCACTGTGACAGTATTTCTGAAATACTGTTTGTTTGATGTTGCAGCGTGTGGATGACATCTTGCAGTTCATTGTGGACTTCACTGTGGATGTTGAAGGTGTAGGTCATGTTTGTAGGTATGTATTAGGGCCATTATCTGCTCCGTTACCGTTATCTGAAGGTTGTCATATGAAAATATAGCTTTTCCTTTTTTTTTTTGCTTTTCTTCTTTTGTGGCAATTCTGCAAAACTCATCAATTATCGTTTATTCCTGGCAGTTTTAGTCTCTTCGATTTCAGAAATCATGGAAACAGAAAATATGGTTCAATATTTAATTCACCTCGCGATCGGAGGAGTTCCCAGGGGAAAATGGAAAAGTCATTTTTGAGGTATGACTAATACAAGTATATGTTCTTACTTTTTCTTATTAATTTATCCAAAACTAGATGGCTCGTCCCGTATATTAAATTTTCTCGAAATATATGCAGCTTTCAGATAGCCTATCCTTCATGGGAACCTAATCCTGATGGAAAACAATTCCTTACATCGTTAAAAGTATTTAGAGATCAAAAATTGCGAGGCCATGAAATGCCAACCGCGCATATGCCGCTTTCTGGGATGCAACACCAGAATCCGAATTTCAGAGGCTTCGGTTTGGGTGATCGAAACAGCTTCTTCTTCCCGAGAGAAACGCCTTTCACCAACCTTGGAAATTTTCATCAGTTAGAATCAATGTGGCTGATTGACGGCGAACAGAAGAATTTCCCATATATTTTAGATTGGTATTACACCTCACAAAATCACGACAGAGACGATAATTTAAGAGATACACTGTCAAGAAATTACGAAAATGACGAGGAGAACCCTAAAGATTTATGGACCCCGCCCGACTTGACTAGAATTAACGCAAAATATGACGACAACTGGGACGACGACATATTTGAGGACCGTTTACATAGTCATCTCGAAGCTTCAACATCGGCTCCTCTTTTCCAAGAAAGCGTCTTAAAGCATCACGAATCGAATGACATTGGACAACCTGCTAAGAGCCACTGGTGGGCCCGAACTCAACCTCAAGGCCCGGGCCCGCAGACGAGTTTTCTCGAGCCTCCGAATTTCTTCCATGAAGCTTCTCGCGATTCTTATGACAATATCTCCGAGAGAAGTGTGGAGGAACAACGGTTGGACTTGGGAAAATCGAGAGGATTGTCTCGGACTTTCTACATGGATGATTTGGACGGTGGAGATTTCAATCTTCCGTTTGTTGATATATATCATAGTCCCATTCAGAGTGTCGATGGTGATGCTGATCCTGAGAGTCTCGTGTGATTATTCTCTTTGCTTTTAACCATTGAAATATGTGGGAGCTTCCTTTTCGTCTTCTACCGTTCGTCTGTGAAAAAAAAACCGGAAGCTCTATATTCTTTGATGTATATAGTTTGTACATAATTAAATCCCGAACCTTAATGTTACCGCCTGGTTGATTTGGAAAGCGAGGGATGCTAGTGTCACTCAGCTACTGATATTCTAACGACTGGCCGTTTATTGTTTATTCTTGGTTAATTGAACATGAAACATTCTCATGCTATGGCAGGCTATCGATGTTTTTCGTTTTATTTCGTGGTGATTAGTGAGCCCTGTTCCACTGATGCAGGTTGAGAATGTTGGATGCAGGACTTTTAGTCATATGATAACGCATTTTCGGACCAAGTTTTATTTCCAGAATGAAAATTGCATCTATCAGTTCAATCTGTTAAAATTTTGTTTTTTCCCCTGATTATATGTTTGAGGATCAAAGAAATGCATATATTTGAAGGATGGATTATGATTTATGAATGAGTTTTCAGTTTTCTGAATCTCAGAGCTTTAACCATTCCTTCAAGTGCTGCTTAGAAAGAAACTGTTCCCTGTCAGCCCCAATGTTGTCTATTTTTGAAAGGCAAAAACTTGCGTGAGACGGTCTCACGGATTTAGATCCGTGAGACGGAGCCCTTACACAGAGTTTTAAAGGTTTTTTGTTCAGATTTTATTTTTTTTAGGGTTTATATATTTGTTTTTTTAGGGTTTATTTTGTTTCTTGGGTTTATTTTTAATTGATATGGGTTTTTAGGATTTTTAGTTTTTTTTAGGGTTTTATTTTTTATTTTTTGGGTTTATTTTTATTTTTCGGGTTTATTTTTCATGGTTCATGTTTTTAGGGTTTATTTTTGTTTCTTCATGGTTCATTATTATTTTTAAATTTATTTTCATGGTTCATGTTCTCAAGACGGTTCTTAAGAGAGTCGTCTCACGATTTAGATCCGCGAGACCGTCTCACAAGATACTTGCTCTTTTTGAAACTTATAAGACTCTTGGAATTATGATGGAAGTCAAGGTTTAATATTTAGTGTTATTGGTTGACCTTTAGTTCTGTTTTTTGTTTCCCTTTTTTGTGTGAAAAAGGAGAATAGATATAAGATGGAAAAGCGATGTTGATAGTTAATGTGATTCCTTAGTAAATAGTGAGTATATATGATTGGTGATTTGAATAATAAGAGAGATTATATAGTGTATTTTGAAAATTTTCACAAGCAACAACCTATTGGGGCGGAATTTTTTTTCTAAGGTAAAAATTTTCAATTTTTATTAACAACTATCCACAGCCTTACTGCTTCACTTCAAACCAAACTAGAAGGCCTTCCCCAAAAGAAGATATTAGTCATATTACTGTTATTTTATGAAATATTTTTCAAAACAACAAGATTTAACAAATAGAAGTGATATATATTCAAATGACATTTTTATACAAGACACAACTATATATTGAAGAATATAGTATTATTGTGTGAGCAGTGGCTGAAATTCGAAATTACAGTTGATGAAGACCTTGTCCAATATTATAAATAATTCTGGGGGTTGAGGTGCAATTACCTAAAACAATAGAAAAAAATTAAAAATCTTGGCAGCAGACCTGTCCAGGGTTTTACAGGGGTTTTACCAATTGAAGCTCTGAAAACTATAAACTATCGAAGTGTTGCTAATTCTAGCTCAAAATCTTTCGCCATGAGAAGAGCTTACCCCAAGCTTCTCTTTCACCTTCAGAAACCTAAAACCCCAATTTATCTCATTTCCAGAGATTTTTCGAGCACCTTTGATCACTCTCTTCCCCGCCCGTCAAAACCCCATCTGAAAAATTCTTGCTCTGGCACTCAATCTTTACTCTTCGCCAATCTCAATTCCCAAGGGTTTCGGGCCAGCCCATCTCAGAGTTTCAACACCCTCGCGGACCCAATTGCCCAAAACGCGTCCCAGTTGTCATCAAGGCAGAGGAAAATCAAAGAAAGATCAGATCTCGAGGAGGCCTTTGAGTCTGCGGAGTCTATTGATGAAATGCTCGAGGCATTCAAAGTCATGGAGACGTGCTTTGACGAGAAGGATTTGGGCTTGGCCTGCTTGAAAATTGGACTCAAACTTGACCAACAAGGTGAGGATCCTGAAAAGGCTTTGTATTTTGCTCAAAGGGCTTTGAGAATCTTGGATGATAATGATAATGGTGATGGTAGTTCTGGTACTAGATTGTCTTTGCCCATTGCAATGACTTTACAGTTGTTGGGTTCTGCTAGTTTTACTCTGAAAAGGTTTAATGACAGTTTAGGTTATTTGAACAGGGCCAATAGGGTGTTGAGTAAGTTAGAAGGGGAGAGTTCTTATCGTGCTGAACAAGTTTTGCCTATTTTACACGCAGTACAATTCGAATTGTTTAACGTTAAGACGGCTGTGGGTAGGAGAGAGGAGGCTCTTGCTCATCTTAGAAAGGCTCTAGAAATTAAAGAGAGAACTTTAGAGGAAGATAGTAAGGAGCTTGGGAAAGCCAATAGGGATGTGGCAGAGGCTTATGTTGTGGTTTTGAACTTCAACGAAGCACTGCCGTTTTGTTTGAAGGCATTGGAGATACATAAGAGACAATTAGGGCATAATTCGGTGGAGGTTGCGTATGATAGGAGACTTCTTGGAGTTATATATACCGGATTAGAAGAGCACGAGAAAGCATTAGAACAAAATCAGTTGTCACGGAGGGTCTTGAAGAACTGGGGTCGTAGTTCTGATTTGCTTCGTGCGGAGATTGATGCTGCTAATATGCAGATTGCCTTGGGGAGACACGAAGAAGCTATTAACACTTTGAAGGGTGTTGTACAACAGACTGATAAAGAGAGTGAGGATCGAGCTATGGTGTTTACTTCCATGGCGAAAGCTTTGTGTAATCAGGATAAGTTTGCCGACGCGAAGAGGTGTTTGGAAATTGCCTGTGGGATTCTTGACAAGAAAGAAAAAAGTTCACCTCTTGTCGTTGTGGAAGCATTTATGGAAATCTCAATGCTATACGAGGCAATGAATGAATTCGAAACTGCAATATCGTTGTTAAAGAGGACGCTGGCGATGGTAGAGAAGTTGCCTCAAGAGCAACATTCTGTAGGAAGTGTTTCAGCAAGGATTGGTTGGTTGCTTTTGTTAACTGCAAAGGTCGAACATGCAATCCCGTATTTGGAAGATGCTGCAGAAAGGTTGAAAGAGAGTTTTGGTTCCAAACATTATGGGGTAGGTTATGTTTATAATAACTTGGGGGCAGCTTATTTGGAATTAGATAGACCACAGTCAGCTGCCCAAGTTTTTGCATATGCAAAAGATATCATGGATGTCGCCCTTGGTCCTCATCATATGGATTCAATAGAAGCATGTCAGAATCTCTCAAAAGCATACGCAGCTATGAAAAGGTAAATGTTTTAAGAAATCACCTTCTTGATTCCAATGTAGTTTGTTGCTTGCTTTATTGCTTTATTTTCTCCAATACTGAAAATTAGAGTCTCTTCTGTATTACGGAACTTCAATAATGTTATGAAACATCTTAGATATTGTATGCCACTCTACTTTAAGTAACTTCACTGACGTTTCCAGAGATTTGAAGTAATATATTGTGCTGAGCTAAATTGTTTTGAGTACGGTCTGGGTAACATTCATTTGGTACTGAAATCCATTTGGAAGGTCCATCAATAAATTTTTAGATGTGGCGAGGTCATATGCATGCACAATCTCTAATTCGAATGGAACCTATATTTTTGCATGTTGTAAGTATAAGAAAAAAGGAATGTAAGCTCTTTTTTCTCTTACGATGTATTTCTGTTTGTGTATGTGTTTGTCTTTGAGAAGCCCAGGGATTGTAATATATTTGTATTATTAAGGTAAAGTATTTCAAGAGATTATTTGTTCATCTTATATTGAGAAATTGCTTTCTCATGCTTTGTTTTGTAAAGGACATGAGGTGACGTTGAAAAGCGAAACCAAAAGTAAAAATGTGTTCCTCACCTCTGTAATGTGTGTCGACATCCAAGGACTTGAAATACATTATAAAATGACTTCATCCAAACAAACTCAATGGACTTGTCATTATGGATTTGAAATCCTAAGCTCCAAATCCACCAATCCAAACGGAGCATCAGTAGTTAGTACTGGAAAGTTCTGGATAGGTTTTTCTACTGTAAGCTCGGAAAACCCTAGTTATCTTCCAGTTTTTAAATTGGGAACCAATTACTTTTTCCATGCTAATGGCTCTTAATTAAGGAAAACTTGGCTGAACCTGTAAGTGGGGAGTCTTGGCTTTTTAAAGATTTACTTTCATGTTACTGAATTCCATATTCATAAAAATACTTTATAAACATCTATATCTAAATTACAAAAGCTCCAGCTTAGACTCCTCTACTGGGCTGTTATTTCTTTGGAGGAAACTGTCTAGTTTTTATTTTCCTCGACTCTTTCTTTTACTTATCTGTATATTTCCTCTGTTAGCACGTGTTTAGATTTGTACATGTTCCTTAACATTGTTGATTTCATTTGACTTCTATTGTACCCTTTCAATTTAGGACCAAGTTTTGTTGATCAACACTCTGCAAACACACAATTGGATGAATATGTTCTTACGTTATAGTTTATATGCATGTTATATGCTAAAGTTTTTCATCTTAATAATTTGGTTGGTTTGAAGTGGTCGTTTTTGACCTTTTTCTTCTGGTGTATTTCTCGTTCTCACTCATAGGAAGTATTTGTTTCCTGAAAAGTGATGTCAAAGTATTACTTCAACCATGTCCGCAGGAGATATCAGTCTCTATTCCGTACATGTTTGAAATTGGAGGTCTTAGAATCTCGTAAATTATATTAATACTTTGTTTGAATTAGTCTTTCAATCTCCATCAATTGAAATGTGAAACAAAGATCACTAGCTGTTTATCCGTAGAAATATGGAAAATATAAGCTTCTTCGTAATGTGATTTTGGTTATTCAAGTTCCTCTTTTTTTTTTTTAAATTTTCTTTTCTTGGGTGGACATAGTTGTTTTTTCTTATTTGGTTGAATAATCTGCAGTGGAGAAAACATATCAGTTAACCTTTTCATTCAATTTGGCAGCTATCCACTAGCGATTAACTTTCAGGAGAAAGTAGTTGAAGGTTTGGAGGGACATGGACCAAGTGTACAAGATGAGCTGGATGAAGCTGTTCGAGTACTGGATGAATTAAAGGAAAAAGCTACTGTTGCTGTCTCTGAAGCTCTTTTCAAAGCCTTGCCTTTGCCCCATAATGACGATGCTTTCTCGGCAAATAATTCACAATCTGGTAATTCGGCTATGGCAAGGTAACATCATTGAGCAAACTTTTTGTTATGTAATGAAGAACAACGAGGAGTTCTGATTTGGCACCCTTTGCCTCGAAAAAGTCGAGTTGTTTGTTTTTCATTCGACTAGCCTATCGGTCATTTATGTTTAGCTAGTCTTTAAGGTGCTACAGAAATTTTAAAGAGAAAGATATTCTGTTATTTGATGGCCCTGTATGACAATGTATACTGAATGCTAGAAAAAAATCAGACTGTTGTTTATTAAATTATAAATCCAATGTGCTGCAATTGTTGCATTTGCCTCATGCTATTCAGAGTTACCTCATTGATTAAAGGAATAATTACAAAAAAAACCTGAGGTTCGGATTAATTACAAAAAAACCTATAGGTTTTTGAAAATCCCAAAAACCCCTTTATGTGTGATTCCATCTTACATTTACCCTCTTCATAAGCAAAAAATATTTCAAAAATTTCCCGGACATTTATAGAAATATTACAATTACCCCCTTAAATTTAAGACAAAATCAAAACCTGAGGGGTTATTTTGTAATTTTGAAACATATATGTTTTTTTCTTTTCTTTTGTAACATACATTTACCCTCTTTATATTTGCTATGTATATGGTGTTTTTTTTTTTTATGTTTCTGTATACGAAACAGACATGATTTTGTTAACATGGAAGATGATGTGAAGGTCAAATATATGTTCTCATGTCACTGGTCAAGGGGAAATTAGAGAAGACTAATTGTCTGTTATAGACCTTGTGAAGCATTTAATGAGCACGTGCATGTCTCAGGCAGATTTTTACTATGGCTTAGAGGAGGTGTTGTTTGGTAAAATATTTATTAGTAACTCTGTAATTGCACCATTATTTATGCTGTGTCTCAGCATCATTGTAGGGATATAGCCTATAATAGTATCTGGTGCATGTGAAGTGTTGATTAATTTGGAGAGATTGTGTACTTTGTTTAGAAGTTTGAATCTGAAGCTTAAAATTCTATTCTGTATGTTTTTTTTTCCCCCAGTGATCACACTTTACCTATAGCAGATACTTATTATATATAGGAATAATTACAAAATGAACCCCGAGGTTCGGGCTAGTTACAGAAAACCCCATATGTTTTTTGAAAATTATAGAAACCCTCTTAAGGTTTGACTCCATCTTACATTTTCCCCCTTTCATAAGCAAAAGACATTTAACCCATCCTCCCTCAAGACTCATAGAAATACTACGGTTATCCCATTAAATTCAAGATTAAATCAAACCTGAAGGAGTTTTTTGTAATATTAAAAACCCTCTGGGGTTTTATATAATTAGCCCAAACCTCTGTTTTTTTCTTTTCTTTTGTAATTATTCTTTATATATGGGGTTAATTACGAAATGTACCCTTTAGGTTTGGTCTAATTACAAATAAACCCGGCTAACTTTCAAAATTACACAAAGTACTCCGAGGTTTGATTCAATGTTAAAATTAAGGGGCTAAATGTAATATTTTTATAAATGTGGGGGATTTTTGATTTTTTTTGCTTAGAAGGGGGTAAATGTTAGACAAAACAAAACCTCTGTGGTACATTTTATAATTTTGAAAGTTATCTAAGCTTTTTGTAATTAGGCCAAACCTCAAGGGTATCTTTTGTAATTAACCCTTATATATATGATCAATATTGGTAATTACTCTGAAGCCATGTGCTTCAAGGGGATCATATTTTGACACAAGGAAAGTCAAACAAAGAAATATTGCCTTGTTCATTCTTGAGATTTTTTTTTTCTTGCTCTTTCTCATCTCATAGTTGAAAAAAAAAAGGTTTCTTTTGTTCTTTTCCTTTGACTCAGAAAAAAAAATCAGCATTTTTTTGCCTCTCAAGTTGGAGTCTTGGGAAAATTGAAAAAGCATTACACGTTTTTTTTTTAAATGAGTTTGGAATATTGGTTGAAGGGGAGGGGATAAATTCCAAAGAAACTAAGAGATACAAGGTTAGAACTCTCGTCAATACCCTTAGAAAGGGTTAGTGATACCACTTGAGCTACAAGCTCGTGTAAAAAATTGTGATAATGGGCCAAATTGGCCATTTCTGTTTTGTGAAAATGAAAATAGCCATGTATTTTTAAAAAAAACATGTTTTTTTGAAAAAGCATTACAATTGAAATCGAAGAAAATCATCTCCATTCATGAAGAATTATACAACTTCTGAAAAAATTTCTTATCCTTTCATAATGGTGTAATAATAATTCCTACCTGTGCCCACATTTCAGTTTCGGACAAAATCCTGTGACAAACTCTTTCTCTGTGTACTATGTATTCCTACAATCTGCAAATGCAATCCTACTCAAGACAATAAATATAAAACAGTTGCGATTTTCTCTTTTTCGATGTGCCTTACTCAATAGGAAGAACTGCATTTCTTGATCCTCTTCCATGTCCGAACGAGAAAATCGATCTCCGGCTTCTACTACTGCTTTCTTCATTGCCCCTCACCTCACTGAGTTCCCTATTTTGCCGTATAATCTCTTGAACCGACACGTAAACATCGCGGTCGACTGCAGAATCCATCGAAAAAGATCTTCTGATAGGCTGCACACAAAACCGTTCATCTTTCTCTCTCACATTAATCCCTTCATCTCCCATAATCGAAACACGACGAAATTTCCTCGGTTTATGCTTCCCAATCTTCTGCTCAAACTTTCTCGACGAATGGCTTCTAGATTGCACCAAGAACCTTCTAGAACCATCTCTTTCGTCCCGTTCTTCCCCGCTTATCACAATCTCTAGAAAGTCTTCATCATTTCCAACAATGCCGCCAACCGTCGGATGTAGATCTTGTGGCGACGAATTCGGCGCCACGATTCTGTCGGGCCGGTACCTGTTTCGGCCCGAAATGGTCGACCTGCATAACGGGCAATTGCAATTGCTCTGAAGCCATATATCAATGCAGTCTAAATGAAAAGCATGATTACACTTGGGAAGAACTCTCAACATTTCTTGGTCTTGAAACTCATTCAGACAGACAACACATTTCGAAAAGCTACCGAATTCTCGTTCGGGTTTGCTATATTGGAAAGTGGGGATATCTCGGATTAGCAATTCGTTGAGCCCTCGGCTTTGCCACGAGGGCGAGTAGGACGTTAACGGATCTTCGGTTAACTGGGACCGTCGGATGGAGAATCGCCTCAACGGGTCGGCTAGTTGCCATCTGAAGCAGCATTTGGTGACGAAAATGTAGTAGCTGACTAACAGAAAAGCCGTGGCGGTGATGCCTAGTACCGCGACGGCTAGCATTGGGAAGCCGGTGTCTGAGACGGGCGGCGGCGGTTGATTGGAGAGTGATTGTTGCACGGTGATTGGGGGAAGAGATTGGGATTGTATTGTGGCCATGAGGGAGAAGTTGGAAGTTTAAGGTAAGAGAGAGTAGGATGTTGAGATGAGGAGTGAATAGGGAGTTTGAATGATGATGTTTGATGAAATGAAGAAAATGATGGGGGGTGGGGTGGGGTGGGGTTGATGAGTCAGTTTATGGGGAATTCAAAAGTCAATGCTATTTAAAAAATGGGTAATATTGGATGAATGGGGTGATTTTTGAGGTTGACAATGTACCATGTGGTTGAAGATGCTGAGACAGAGACATGGGAGTTGGGGAAAACCTAAATTGACTCCAAGAATTGTATCTGTTTGACAGGGGGTTTTGAGAATGGGGTGTTTCTGGAAAAATGATTGCTATTATTTTATTATTTTTTTTCTCATCTGTTTTGCCATTTTACATCTTGGTCATATATTTGTTTTTTTGGCAAAAATGAAACAGGGTCCTTGACTTGTTACTCTGTGTGTGTGTGTGTGTGTTTCACTTGACAGAAAGTCAAAATGTATGAATTTAAAGCCTATATAATACTTAGAAAACGAATTTCTATGCATTATGGACTTTATTATTAACTCACTTATAAAGACGTCCTTATCCATTTTCCTATTCCACTTAATTGAATGAATAACACATATTATTCAGATAAATATAGACTGTTGATTGTTTTAATATATCTACACATGTCATTCATCCGAATAATTGAATAAAAAATGGAACAAAAAAGTGGAACATCAAACCTGAATCCTACGACGACATCCCTTATGTCTCATTTCCTCATGGCACATAATGATTAGCTGCGGTTCAAGATTTGAGAGACTGTACAGTTAAACCATTTAAACAAACTCTTGCCAGTTGTTTGTGCTGTTACACACAAGTTATGTATCATCATCCTGCAATTGTCCTTTCACACCTCTCTGATTCATTATTATAATATGAAGCACGTACACTTCTCTGAGGATCTTTTACTCGTATTGGATACGTATCCAATACGATACTTTATCCGATATTTCATGGATACACCATGAATATATCTACACATGAAAATAGATATAATTAATTTATTCTAATGATTTTCAGCATTTTTTGTATGTTTACGTGAGTTATCACATTTCAGATTTGAGTACATACGAAATTATGGTTTTTTTTATGCTTGAAACATTGTTTTTTTAATTATTCTTAGTATGTTTGTATTTTCAATAATATAAAAAATTTATAATTTTATATATATATATACCGTACCCGTATCCTTGAAATTTCAAAATATATTGTATTCTCGTACCCGTATCCTATATCCGTATCAGTACTTCGTAGTTATAACCATAATGTGAATGAGAAAATAGAAAAACAAATGCCTATGATGTGAATGAAATTATAATTATAACTTTGGAGATGGATTTAAAAAAGGTTATGAACATGATTCAATGCCATCTTGGCTACAGGCAAAGTGACCCATATAACACCAGCGTGGGTGACCTCATCAGCACTCTTTTTATGCTTTTGCACGTCTGAAAGTTGGTAGAAGTGCAAATAAAATAAATAAATACATATATCCAATCAATTTGCATAATTATCATAATCAGGGAAGAGAAACTAAATAAGCATATAATAGCACTTATAAAACAAAAAAAATTTAGAGCACAGCTTGATTAATAATCATATGGGTTAATTACAAAAATACCCTGATGTTTGACCTAGTTACAAAAAAAGCCCATCTAACTTTCCAAATTACGAAAGTACCCATGAAATTTTGTTTTGTCTAACATTTACTCCATTCATAAGCAAACAATAATTCAAAATCCCCCCGCATATATAAAAATATTACAGCTAGCCACTTAATATTAACACCGAACCAAACCTCATTGGTACTTTTTGTAATTTTGGAAGTTAGCTGAGTTTTTTTGTAATTAGGTCAAACCTCAAGGATACTTTTTGTCAGTGTGTTCTAAAAAGTGCTAGACGCTAGTCGACGCCAGTCGCGCGACAAGCTGGCGCCTAGCGCCTAGGCGGAAACTAGCAAGGTTAGGCGGGGCTTAATTGGAAGAAAAATCTAGACGGACAAGAGGAATCTAGCGCTTAAGCGGGGATTAATCGGGCTAGGCGGGGATTTTCAGAAAAATACTTTTTGTAATTATCCTAATTATATTACAAACTATTCAGGCAAATTTGGGAACCGGGAGGCCAGTAATGGTCCTCATTTCTGTTTCTGATAACTTGGTCTATTCGGTAAAATTTCAAGCCTCCAAGAATGTTGACTTTGTTTGTTACTACTATTTTGGAACTAAACACTACCAAATTGTGATCTGGAAAATGCATTTGCACCTTTTGACATCAATAGTTGGTATACATTTTATTATTAGATTCCGTGCATCTGATTGTTATGGTTCCGATGAAGATTGAATGATTTCTTATTTCATTCATGCATATTGTAGACTTGTAGTATGATTCTTCCGTTTTTTATTTTTCTTATGCATCGTAGTTGAGAATAAATGAAAAATTGTAAGCGTGTTAGTTACTCGCAAAGTCAAATTCATTAATCCTCGAGTTATTTATTGTTAATGATAAGGGCAAATAATTATGCAGGCGACTGACAGCCCAAGACATTGAGTGACGACAGCCTAAGGCATTGGGCCGACTGATGATACCGGATATTGGGCGAAATGATGAGGCCCATGCCTAGGATGATGATCTGTTAAGCATTAAAGAATGGGCGATCTGTGGGGGCTTACAAAGATGAGATTGGTCTAGGGCTTATCAACTGGGCCGGCTGTCGAGGCCCGAGTGGTGTGGTGGTGCTATGATTAAGCCGACTGTGTAAAGTCGTGGGTGTGTTAAGCCGACTGTGTAAAGTCAGGTGTGTTTCCGACACGTTGTTGATGTAGGTCCAAGGGGTGTAAGTGTAAGGTTTAGAAGGGGGGTTGAATAAACCTTACCAAATTTTCGATTTAGTCCTTTTAAATATACGAGTTGATTACTAACAGTGCGTCCTTGATGGACAATCGATTTAGTCAATCAAGAGAGTTAGTCTCTCAACGAGACTCAACCGAGTTTGTTGATGGAATAACTCATTGTTGACTCTAAATTAACTCAATGTGGTTTTGTTTTTGTGGAAGACTTAACACCCTTAAGTTTGATTAAGCAAGAGTTTAGTGCTAGGTTTAGTACTAGTATTATCAAGTGGATAGCAAATTTATCGTGCCAGATATAAACAGTTAAGATGGGGAATTAAAGTCTTTGAAATGTAAATGACACAATGAAATTTTTATAGAGGTTCGAAGATGGGGTAATTCTTCTACTCCTCTCTTCTCCAACTCCCGGAGGAATCCACTAGGTAATGATCGAGTTTACAAAGTGGTAACAATCCAGGATACAAGTCTTGATCACACAGCCTAACTTGATCCTTTGGGACTCGATCTGAGACGCCTTGATCACTCGGTGGCTTCTCGACGACTCGGCTTCTTCACAGGCGGCTGCCTTTGCTACACTGACTCACTTGCTCAAGCTCTTTGGATTTGATCACGAAGCCCTCCAAAAGCTTAAGACTTGGTTCGACCTTGAACCTTCCTACAATCCTTCGTGGATCTGTAGACCCCTTTTCTTCAAAAGTTTCTCTCCAACCGATTGAAGTTATCTTTCCTTCACGGTGAGTGTTGGATTGATGTTCTTCGAGTGTAGGCTTGAGGATTAATCTTGAATGATTTGAGAGTATTTAAGTTACAATTTGATTGATTTCTTGAATGTTCGTGGGTTCGGGGTAACCTTCTCTCGTAGTCATTCCTCGCCTTTTATAGTGATCTTTCAAAAATTTGCCCGTTGAAGAGATAGGCTTATTTTTGAAAGTCACTTGCGTCGTTGGCTTGTCTTGTTGCGATCCTTGGAATTGCCATTTCCTCGTATGAATTGTTCTTTCACCTTTTGAGTTCGACACGGTGTAGTGCTTCCCATTGGTTCATTCCTTTTGCACGCTTCTCGGGGATCGAGCACTGAGAAAGGTGGTATGGAGATATTACTTGTTTAAGTAAATCTCTTGATTTCTCGCGGCAAATGATCTTTTCTGATTATCTCGACTTGATTGCGTTTCCTTGCTTTCCCAGGTGACTTAGAGTCGCCTTCCAATCATGGATGACTCTTGTCACTTCAACTTGAGACTTGGCTTTTCTCGAGTTGACTTGACCGATACTCCACTTAGCCGCATTTCACCGCTTTCTTCTTGATAGAGTTCCCGTTTACTCTTCTTTGCCATACTCACTGTCTCACATCGTAGTCTTCCTTCGATCTTGATTGTCTTCTTGCATGTTGGGCGTAGCCGACTTAACTCGCCTTGGCCACTCTAATTGTTACAATGCATTTTCTGTGCCAGAATGGGGTGCCAACTTTCTATTCTAAGTTTTACATGGCATTCATCAAAATCTAAACAATAAAATTCCTAACAATTTCCCCCTTTTTGATGATGCCAAAACTTAAACCATTCAAAAATGCAAACAACAAAGATACATACAGATAGTGTATTGACATAGAATGTATGCGTTAATCAATTCTTTTATTGATCATATCATTCTTGTTCTTTTACACATTTGTTTTACAAGGTGTATCAGTACATATTTGCTTACACGTAAAAATAAAGAATTTATAGCTTTATTACGGAAGACTTACATTGTATGTATTTACATAGTGAAATACACGAAGGGTTGGACAACAACACTTCATCTCCTTTTTGTCTCCTTCTTTCATCTTGTTCAAAGATCTTCTTCTCATCTTCTCTTTTTCTCGTCGTCACCGCCTTCTTTTTTTTCTTTTCATATGCCTTCCTGGCGACTTCATCTCTTCTTATTCTTTCTGTCTCTCCTCCCATAGCCGAGTTTGTCTCTTGTTTTTTCTTCTAGTCTTTTTACATACTCGGCGTTAGTTTTAGCCACTTGCAAATTTGCTACTTGGTCAAGTCAAGCCAAAGTCAAAGATCCCTCATTTCTTTCCCCCGGATCCACATATTTAATGTTTTTGGGCGAGAGGCCCAGTCTCAAGCTTCTTCCTCCACCATCGCTTCTTCCTCTACCGGGCGTATATCAGTCTTCGGGTCTTCTTCTTTCCAACTCGGTGAGTGACCGGCGGAGTGACCAAAGCAGAGCGATCGCGGTAGTCCGTCTGCTTGCTGCCTCTTCACATAACATGAGACCCTTTACCCAAGACAAGTCTCAAGCTTGAGCCATAGACATATTTGCAAAGTATCCCCCGATTCGAGCGTTTTAAATTCATCAACCGATCGTGGCTCGTCTCCGACATCCGAGATGGCATAAGTGTCTCGTCTCTTTGGAATGCCTCCGTGTTCTTTCAAGATGTTCATAATTCGGGCATCCATTCTTCCTTCCACTTCCTTCATCCCCGCTTCAATTGTTTTTCTCTTATCAGTCATGGATATAGCAGAGTGTTGGAGTGGCAGAGTCACTGCGGAGTTTGTCGCTTATAATGTCACCGTGACAGGACCTTGTTGGGGGTTTGTGCAATCATCAAGGTCACATCTCGCCGATCCTTCCCCTCAACAAGCTTTCCTTTCTTTTGTTTCAAAACTTCCTCACCTGATTTTCCTTCTCACCGCTTCCTTCCTTCTCAACTTGAGATCCCCTTTGCGCTTTTTAGGTATTCCTCTTCCCCTTTTTGGCATCATCAAAGGAGAGAGGAACGCTCGAAACAGACTTGCAAGCAAGAAGTCTAGCCTCACGATGGTAGAGTTCTGTCTTGAGTCCGCTGCAGAGTATGCAACACGAAATTCGGATCGAGTAGCGTTGGACTCACTTTGAAATCAACTTCATCTCAGCCATGAGAAGGCTGAATTTTGTATTCATGGTCTCTTCCAAACGCTGTAGATCACTCTTGTTTTGCTCACGCAGCAGCTTAATCTCGGCAATGTGAGCTTCATGCATGTGCTCAATATGCTCTCTCAGCTTCGTTTTTGCATCAGCATTTTCAGCTCTCCATACCAGCAGCTTGTTGAACAATGTCCTGAAGAATCTAACTTGTTCCACACGCATTGTTTGCTGTTGTTGCCACCATTCCCTTATCCGGACTGTTATGCCTCTTAAATCAGCTGTAAGGTTGGCATCTCTGTTGTCCAGTCGCATGTCCAAAGAGGCCTGATGCCTCTCCATCCGTTCAATCTCAGCAAATAGTGCCTTGAACACCTCTCGAACTTCAGCTGATTCTTCCGTTGCAGCTGATGGCCATACAACATCAAAGTCATAAGCAGCTGGAACAATGGTACCTGATGAGAAAACGGGAGCTGGTCTGTGATAGCGTGCGCGTTCATTCTCTGACTCTTCATGGAGGTCGGGTACCTCCAGGGAAAAAGGAAAAGATTCTATAAAAGATTCATCACCGCCCACTGGGATTTGTTCGATGATGAGCGGTGCGCGTGAAGTTCTTTTAGGAATCGACCCTGCTGCAGCTTGAGGAGCCTGCGCAGTGGTCTCTTGTTCAGCTGGGTCTTGTTGTGAAGTGGACCCGGCTTGCTGAGCCTCAGCTGTCTCAACAGCTTCGTTGGTCTCAGCTGATTTTTCCATTTGAGTAGACTGGTCCTCGGCCTTATCAGAAGCGTCATCGGACGATGATGAGATTTCCATTGGTGGCTCATCATCAAAGTTAAAGGTTTGACGAGTAGTCTTGGGATCAGACTTGCTCGTGCTTGGAACATCCGCAGCTGAGTCTTTTGGATTTGGCACGGGGGATGACTCAGCTTCTTCATCGCCTTCTGATCCCAGAAAGGTTACATCAGGATTATCCTGGGAATCATGAAGTGCGCTTATCTCCTTCTCAGATGGGTCGATGATAGCAGGAGGGATGTTCTCTACTTCAGCCTCTTTACCCCGGGAAGTCTCAACCTCCCGTGGGCCTTCAGTACCTCCAGCAGTCTCTACTGCAGCGAGGCCTTGGTCCTCCCTTTCGACAGTGTCAGCTGTCTTAGGGTCTTCTGTGGTGGCATCCATTGGAGTCTAAACCCCATGGATTGCACTTTCATCGCCTAGAGTGTTAACTCCCAGGGTGTTCCTTCCTCGTGCCTCGATCGCATCAGCGTCATTAGCCTTCGAGAGCGCTTGGCACTCACCGAGACAGTCTCAATCGCCTCGAGCTTCGTTGATGGCAACTTTCGTTTTCTTCTTGTGTTTGTAATTTCTCTCCTTCGCCTCCTTGATTCGTTGTGGAGTCATCGCAAAGATCCTCCGACCTTGCCGCAGGTGGAGGAGTTTCCTCACCGGGGCGCACCACCGAGTGACTTGAATGGGGTCACTCGTCTCCAAACTCCCTACTGTTTCAATTGAATGTTCGGTAGTTGGGGCAGGTGGTAAAACACCTTCAATAGGGGTTGGCTCGATTGGGGTCCCCATTGTCCCGCTTTCATCGCCAAGTCCCTTATTGCATTCTTCCGAGTGAGTGGGGAAGTGGTGGCAAAGAATAACAACAGTGGCGATTTGCTGAACCACTCCCATTGGATCAATTTCACTGTGTTCGAGGACTCTCCTGGTCCCTCCATCGATCTTTGCTCATGAAGGATTCTCGATTCATGCAATGCTTGCCGCATTTGCAACTCTTCTATAGCAAAGAAAGATTCTCCAGGATCCTCATCACCGCCGAGAAGACATCAAGGAGAGGATGTGTGTGTGTGTGGTGTGAGGAGATAAGATGTTGGCCTTCTCACGTGCCTCGGCTTCCTCGCCTTGCTTTTCTCTCTCCTTTTCCTTGAAAATCTGCAGGATGTCTATGCGCTTGTCTTCATCAAATGTCTTTGAGCATGATGTTTAGTCCAAGGAAATTTAGCAGATTCCTCTTCTTCTTCTATAAACTCGTGTCGTTGGAACTGTTCCCTCGACTTACTCAACTTCCATTTCTCCACTCACGCAGACGATTTTGGATGTCCGGGTAAGGTGGAGATAGGATCATTACATCACTATCCGCTCTAAAGCAGTTCTTTTGTGTTTTTTGTGTGAACTACAAGTGTGTCTTGAGTTGCCTCTCGTTGATCGCCTTCTTCAGCAGACTTGGTGTTTCATCAACTACATCGGAGACTCTACTTCTCCAAATAGCGATCTCCAGATTCTGCTCTAGATGAGTGGTCGACTTAGCTGGTTTCTCCAGCTCGGAGCGCTTGATAATTCGTCTTCGTCTCCTAGTTTGTACCGAGAGGGATTTCTCGGTTCGAGAGACGGTGTCCCTCGAGTCTTGGGCGGTGGGGGGGTGGTCTTTGGTGTCTTTTTCTCGAGGAGCAGCCATCGTGGCTTCTCGCTTCTCCTCTTTTGACGATCGGAGAAGGTATTTGTGAGTCCTTCTCGATCGCTGCCGCAGGGGCAGAGACACGGCGCCGGGGCCGGTGTGACTCTCCGCAGGGGGCGTAAGCATGTTTGGTTTTCTTTTCTTTGTAGGGGCAGTGAGTCTTTTCTTAGTTGCAGCAGGGGCAACTTTCTTCTTGGTTGGAGAGGAACAACAGTATCTTCGGGGTCAGTGATTCCCCTCACTTGTGTCGCTCTCTTGGCGTAAGCTCTCTTCTCGTGCGCCTGAGAGATTTGCTCGAACATCCTCTTGTTAACATGGAATGCTTTCCCATGTCTAAGAGGGACTCCTTTCACCTCCATCAGTCGGCCAATCACTAGTCCATATCCTAGGAATCCTCCAAATGAGCCATCTTCCTTGAAGGATTTGTTCCCACGCTCGGGCAGAGTCTGCTGTAGACAAACTCAGCCCAGTTTATCTTCTTTTCTGCGATGATTGCAGCCATTCTGATCAGCTTTGCTTTTGATAGTTGGTCAAAGCCGCCAAATATTTGATGTCAATACATTTGGCAACTATGTCCAACAACTTGTGATAATCCTCCTTCAGCAGATCTCTTGTTTCTTGTGTATATTATTTTATCAAGACAATCGGGCTTGGCTATTTCTTTCCAAGCATCGGCCAGGTTTACATCGCCTTCGTTAATCTCTCGATGCTCCTTCATTTGGTAGTGAGCAGTGTTCACCATATCCTCGAGAGATAGTCACCGCTTTCCGTGAAGATGACTTTATTCCTTCATCGTGAATCTCAAAGCATTCACGTAGAATTGTGCGACTTCCTCCACATATGTCATCGGATATTCTAACGTCGTAAACGGTTTCGGCCGGATGTTTCCAACTTTTCAGCGATTTTCTTCACTAGGGTGTCGTCGGACCCCTGTTTCACCATTCCGTCGAAATCCACCGTAGAGCCGGTGTGGATTTGCTTTCCTAACTTGGTAAAGTCATAAGTTGGTGCCATTTTTCAGGATTATATCGAAGAAAAACTCAGAAATTGATTTGAAGATAGATAGGGTTTCGAGAGAATTTTTGCCTTTGCTTTTGAGAGAAAGAAATGAACAGTTTTAGAAGTGTGAGAGAGAAACGGACGAAAATGGTTTAAATATGGTTTATGAAAGGACGTGCGGGTGGTTTTTGAAATGTGATCGAAATCAACGGCTTAGATTTTGCACGCCTATTTAGCATTTAATGTCTCGTATTTAATGCGGCAGCATTTATATCCAATCATAAGCTTGGTGTGCAACTTTATGTCTGTACACATCATCATTATGCTGACGTATTCCTTAAAACATTCCCGCTTAGTAAAAACGACTGCGTTTTTGTCACTTTGCTCATAAGTGACTCAGCTTATCCCTTAGCGGTTGATTTAACTCTACTCCTCACAGATTCTTTTTTGTGACTCAATGCTATCGGCCGACTCGGTGTAGTCAGTTGTCTTTCCGTCTAATTGATTTGATCGAAGTGATTTGTGTGTTCAGCTCCTCTTTTTTTTTGTGTTCCATTTCTTTTCTTTGAGTTTTCTCAATGTTAACTCAGCTCAATTAACCCCAACTCATGCTTGAGTTCTTCAAATCTTGACTCACATAATGGTTTTGTGAAGATGTCAGCTAGTTGTTTATCGGTTGAGATATATTCCAGGATGATGTCCTTCTTTTCAACATGATCTTTTATGAAGTGATATCGACATCAATATGCTTTGTTCTTGAATGCAACACAGATTTTGAGTGATTGCAATTGCACTTGTGTTATCACACATGATTGGAATTTCTTTTTCCTCAACTTCATAGTCTCTTATTTCTTTGTCTCATCCATAGGACTTGGGCAAACAAGAAATGCCGCAGCCTATGTATTCCGTCACCTTGTTGTAGAGGTGGCTATTGAATTTTGCTTCTTGCTAAACCAGAAATTAGCTTTGTTTCCTAAAGATTTGACATGTGCCTCAAGTGCTCTTCCTGTCCACTCGCATCCATCATAGTCGAATCAATAGCCAATTAGCTTGAATCCTCCTTCTTTGGATACCATAGCCTACTTCTTGGCTTCCTTTCAAGTATCTCAATATTCTTTAGTCATTCATTATATGGCTCTCTTTTGGGAGATTGAAATCTTGCACATACACCTACAACAAAGGTGATGTCCGCCTCGCTTCTTTGCGGGAGAGATAGAGCAGTTGATCCAATAAGTGCTCAGATCTTGTTTGATCTGTGCTTGCCATCCGCATCCATGTCCATTTTGATCGATGTGTTCATTGGTATTTTTACGTAAGACTTCTCCTCCATACCAAACTTCTTCATTAAATCTCCGTGTATTTTGTTTGACTTATGAAGGTTCCATCCTTCATTGTTTTTCACTTGGAGTCCAAGGAAGAATGTCACTCTCCCATCATGCTCATTTCAAATTTACTTTGCATGAGGTTTGAAAACTTTTCACACAAAGCTCTTTGTTTGTGGAACCAAAAATGATGTCATCCACATATATTTGAACAAACAATATACTCTTTTTGTCTTGAATTCGAAAAGTGTTCTATCTACTTTTCCTTTTGTGAATCCATTTTCGGTTAGGAATTGTGACAAAGTATCATACCATGCTCGGGTGCCTGTTTCAATCCATATAGAGCTTTCTTGAGTTTGTATACCTTATCTCCAAGAGTCTTTGCTCAAATCCTCGGAGGTTGTTCAACATACACTTCTTCTTCCAATAAACCATTTAGGAATGCACTTTTACATCCATCCGATATACAATGAAATCCTTGTGAGTCAAGATAGACAAGAAACATCCTTATAGCTTCCAATCTTGCTACAGGGGCAAATGTTTCATCAAAATCTATCCCTTCTTCTTGGCAATATCCTTTGGCTACTAATCTTGCTTTGTTTCTTACCACGTAACCTTCCTCGTTCGTCTTATTTCGAACACCCATTTGGTGCCAATAACATTTTGATGTATGGGTCTTTGCACTAATTCCCATACTTTATTTCTTTCAAACCGATTGACTCTTCTTGCATAGCTTGAATCCAATGTGTGTCGCCCAATGCTTGTGACACGTCTTTGGGCTCTATTTGCGAGATGAAGCATGTGAACATGGCTTCTTGTTGAGTTCTCGATCTTGTTTTGACACCTTCTCTTATATCTCCAATGACAAGTTCTCGTGGATGGTCTCTTAGCCATCTTACATCAAAGTTGGAGTAAGTTAATGGATTGATCGACTTACTGTGTTCTTTGTGGTCACTATCTCGTAATCACTTAGTTGCAAATTTTCCATTGTTTTTGAGATTGACTATCTCATCTTCTTCTCAATTGATAATTCCGGCTTCAGCTTCAAAGATAGGGACTCTTCCGTATGGTTGGATGATTTGGCTTATCGGTGACTCTTCAATGTCTTATCCATTTACATTTGGCTCATCGAATACTACATGAATGGATTCTTCCAGAACCATAGTTCTTTTGTTGAGTATCCTCAGTAGGCTTTGCTTTCACCGAGTATCCTAAGAAGATACCTTCATCAATTTTAGCATCAAAAGCCTTTAGGTTGTCTTTGCCATTGTTGTGGATGAAGCATTTACATCCAAATATTCAAATATGCAACATTTGGTTTTCTTCCATCCAGATCTCATAGGAGTCTTTGTCATTGTCTATTTATCATACATCTGCTTTTTGGGTGTAGCAAGTCGTGTTGATTGCTTCACCCAAAATCTTTTGGTAACCCCGTCACCTAACATGGTCCTCACGCTTCTTTGGGGTTCTGTTTCCTTCTTCTCGCAACTCCATTCTCACGTGGAGTTCTTGCCGCTGATAGTTCATGACCAATACCATTTTCAATACAATCGAGTTATTATTCCATTGACAAATTCAGTTCCTCTGTCGATCTTATTTTGATAATGGTTTGACTCTTCTCGTTTTGAATCCTCTTCATCATTTTGTGGTAGTTTTTGTAGAGTTTCTTTCTTCTTACACATGAATATTGTCCATGTATATCTTGAGTAGTCATCTACTACCACCAATGTGTATTTCTTTCCACTTATGTTTGCCGGTTCCACTAGGCCAAATAGATCCATATGAAGCGGATGCAATATTCTCGTTGAGGATGGGCATGTCTTTTCTTTGAATGACGACTTAATTTGTTTTCCCTTCGACATCGTCACATATACTCTCCTTCTTGTATACTAAGTCCTGGGAAGTCCTTCCACAAGATTACTTACGGCAAGCTTGTTAATCGTTTTGAAATTCAGTGACTCGGCTTTTTTGCCACGTACCAACTTGATTCAAATGCGCTATTTGCTAAGTAGACAAAGTCTTTGGGTGTTGCATTGTTGACCAATCCACTACATACATATTTTTCTGCGTCTACATCATTGCAAAGACAACTTCATTTGATTCAATATCTTTGATCCGCATATACCCATGTTGAATCCAACATTGTAGCCCTTGTCACAAAGTTGGATCGATGCTCGTAAGTTGAAGTTGAGTCCTTCAACATATGCAACATCTGTGATTTCTAATCCATTCCTCTTGATGGATCCAATGCCTCTTATTTCGCCAGAGCTTCATTTCCTCCAAGTATGACTTTTGCTCCTTTAACTTCCTTGAATTTTGACAGATTTTTCTTATTTCCTGTCATATGTCTCGAACATCCACTATCCATGTACCAGGTTCCTTGGCACTCACTTTCTTGAACCCGCAATCAAGGAAATTAAGTTTTAGGTACCCATACTTGTCCGGGTCCCGAGGGGTTAGAATTGTAAGATGATCCAACCAACCTATAGCCAAATGATTTGACTCTAAGCGGGTTGCCATCTATCGTGCCATAATCATAATTAATCCTCGCAAATTGCTTGGGGATTCTAAGTTCATACAATTGACCTTCCTTTCTTCTTCATCCTCGTACTTGTTGACTACAGGATATGAGCAGAGCAAATAATGGCATAGTGACTGGTTGTCTACGCAGTTCCAACATAGATATTCAGCCTTTTGATCAGCTCTTTCCATTCTGGATTGTCAGCCCTTTGATACTCAACTTTTTGATGATCTATTCTCTTGGTTGGCCTATCTTCCTTGATTTGGAGGAGTCGAGTGTCTTCTCGGAAGATTCACCCTTTCCTCTCTTGTAGTTCTTATTAAAGAACTTGTTGAATCTTTTAACCATCGGGCTATTTCTTCCGGGTCAATGACTTCTTTGACCTCGGCTCTCTTCCCATCTTTAACAATTAGAGCAATTGTTTTGGGTACAACTGTCTCTTCCTGGTCTTTTCTTCTCACTCAAACTCGTAGGCTTTGAGGTCCGAGAATAATTCATGGTTGGATGTCTTTGATAGGTCCATGGAATGTCTCGATTGCCATGACCTTCATTTCCCATTCAGTTGAAGACTTTTTAGGATCTTCATACACATTTCCTTCGTGTATATTCCTTTCCAAAAGTGCATACTGACTCATTTGTGATTTTCGTGAACCGAGCATCCATTGATCCAGGTTTTCTCCGAGATCATTTTGAAGTTCTCAAATTTCAGACAAATGTACCATCGATAATTTGTTTTCTTTGATTTGCTCGAGCCTTCACAAATCAATGTCACTTGTCCCATTTCTTTAGCCGTTTTGCATGATTTGACTTTATTGAACATGGCTTTGTCCAAGGTTTTGTAAAGGATGCCCTTGGCTACATTGTCCAGGTTGTATCTTTTTCGTCATCATTTGTCCACTCGGTTCTTGGTTTTTCAACCATGACTAGTCCTGGGAGCAACATCTTCTTTCTCCTTCACCGCAACTCTTCATGTTTTGTGTTCACCTTTAAGATTTGCAGAGGCCCATCTTCTATCACTATCCACATCTCATCATGTAATGTCGATAGATGAGCCCGCATACTGAATTTTCCAATCATCAAATTCTTCAATAGTGAACATAGGGATGTGTGTCAAATTTGCTTCCATGATAATAACTTTTAATGATAAAAAGAGTTTCGAGAGTTTAAGTACTAAACCGACTTTGAAAAGTTTGGAGATCTAGTTCAAGAACTGATGCGGAGGGTTCAATGAACCAACCGCTCTGATACCACTTGTAGGTCCCAAGGGGTGTAAGTGTAAGGTTTAGAAGGGGGGGTTGAATAAACCTTACCAAATTTTCGATTTAGTCCTTTTAAATATACAGAGTTGATTCTACACAACAAGGCGTCCTTGATGGATCGATTTAGTCAATCATTAGAGTTAGTCTCTCAACAAACTCAACTCGATTGTTGATGGAATAACTCACTGTTGACTCTAAATTAACTCAATCGTGGTTTTGTTTTTCAGCTGGAAGACTTAACACCCTTAAGTTTGATTAAGCAAGAGTTTAGTGCTAGGTTTAGTACTAGTATTATCAAGTGGATAGCAAATTTATCACAGATATAAACAGATTAAGATGCAGGAATTAAAGTCTTTGAAATGTAAATGACACAATGAAATTTTTATAGAGGTTCAAGATGGGGTAATTCTTCTACTCCTCTCTTCTCCAACTCCTGGAGGAATCCACTAGGTAATGATCAGTTTACAAAGTGGTAACAGTCCCGGATACAAGTCTTGATCACACGGCTAACTTGATCCTTTGGGACTCGGCCGAGACGCCTTGATCACTTTCGGTGGCTTCTCGACGACTCGGAACCTTCTTCACAGCGGCACCTGCTTTGCTACTACAACTCACTTGCTCAAGCTCTTTGGATTTGATCATGAAGCCCTCCAAAAGCTTAAGACTTGGTTCGACCTTGAACCTTCCTACAATCCTTCGTGGGTAGACCCCTTTTCTTCAAAAGTTTCCTCTCCAACCGATTGAAGTTATCTTTCCTTCACAGTGAGTGTTGGATTGATGTTCTTCGTAGTGTAGGCTTGAGGATTAATCTTGAATGATTTGAGAGTATTTCTCGGTTACAATTTGATTGATTTCTTGAATGTTCGTGGGTTCAGGGTAACCTTCTCTCGAGTCATTCCTCGGCCTTTTATAGTGATCTTTCAAAAATTTGCCCGTTGAAGAGATAGCTTATTTTTGAAAGTCACTGCGTCGTTGGCTTGTCTTGTTGCGATCCTTGGAATTGCCATTTCCTCGTATGAATTGTTCTTTCACCTTTCGCAGTTCTCGACACCGGTGTAGTGCTTCCCATTGGTTCATTCCTTTTGCACGCCATCGACCGAGCACTCCCGAGAAAGGTGGTATGGAGATATTACTTGTTTAAGTAAATCTCTTGATTTCGTGCAACGGATCTTTTACTGATTATCTCGACTTGATGCGTTTCCTTGCTTTCCCCAGGTGACTTAGAGTCAACTTCCAATCTTTGGATGACTCTTCCGTCACTTCAACTTGAGACTTGGCTTTTCTCGAGTTGACTTGATCGATACTCCACTTAGCCGCATTTCACCGCTTCTTCAAGAGAGAGTTCCCGTCTACTCTTCTTTGCCATACTCACTGTCTCACAAACAGAGTCTTCCTTCCAGTCTTGATTGTCTTCTTGCATGTTAGGGCGTAGGGGCCGACTTAACTCGCCTTGGCCAACTCTAATTGTTACAATGCATTTTACAAAGAAGAATTGGGGTGCCAACTTTCTATTCTAAGTTTTACATGGAATTCATCAAAATCTAAACAATAAAATTCCTAATGGGGTTGACTGTTGAAGTCTAACATGACTTCGAGGAAGAGGTCACCGGCTTGAGAGATGTATGAGACACGAGGGTGCCTTGAGATTTAAGGGGGTTTCGCATCAATACAATGGGCCGACGTGTTCTGAGACAGGTCGGAGCTATGGTCTTACGGGCGTAAAATTAGGGTTTTTAAGAGATCCGATCCTTATCTAATGATGACTCTAACACCAAATCGTAACGGAATCCCGGATTTTACGGAAACCCTAATCCGAGCTAAGGTATAAAAGGCCCAAGCCCAGGTTCATTCTAACCTAATCTCATTTTTACTGTTACATTGCTTTTTTCTCTCTCTAGCCTTTGCTTCCTTCTCAAGATACTGACTTAAGCATCGGAGAGGGTACGCTGAGTTCCCCCTCCGGCCCTTTTTGCAGGGTTTTGCGGGATCGTGTCTCGGAAAGGTGATCGGCGATGAGAGGTCTTTTTTGGAAGCAACCAAGTGGCGCCGTCTGTGGGAACATTTGAGCAGAGACATGAGATTCGGGTTTTGGCTATGGAAGATGTTAGGAGAAACTTGGAAGATGATTCAACGTACGCCGCCGGGAGATACAGGCGTAGTCATCTTTGAGAGATGTTCGACCTCCACCCCCACCACCCCCGGCGGACGGCGGAGGACAGCGGGTGCAGAGGACGGGAACGGAGGGACAGACGCCTATGTCTGGGGGGAGTATAGATTTGGGTCCAATGTTCTTTGAACAATTGGGTGGTTTTATCACGAGAGTGGAACAAACGGTGGAGCGACGCTTGGAGATGCTTCCACCACCACGGCCCGCTCGTGGTCCCCTCTCCGATCCCCCCTCCACCGTGATTCCCCCCAGGTGGTCCCCCTCCTGTGGTCCCTCTGGAGGTGGGAGAAAGAGGTCGGCGGCCAGCAATGGCGGAAGAAGTGCATGCATCAAGGGCGGAGCATGTGTCTGCTGAGGACCAGGACTGGTCAGAACGGATGGATGATCTCCATCGTGAGGTGCGAGATATTCGTCGGAGAGTGGCTGGAGTGCCAGGAGTGGCTGCAGTTCGGGTGAGGAGGGGAACTCCTTTTTCAGATGAGGTGATGGCGGACGAGCTCCCAGCTTCATACTGAGCTATGAACTTCGAATATGATGGTACAACGGATCCGTGGGACCATTTATGCCGTTTCGAGAACGCTGCTTTACTACACAGGTTCACGGACGGCGTGATGTGTAGAGTTTTTCCTACCACTTTGACGAAATCAGCTCAGCAATGGTTTAGCCAGCTTGCCCCGGGCTCCATTCGAAATTTTGATGACTTCAGCTCGGCTTTCCTTAATCAGTTCACGAGTTGCCGTAAGTACCAAAAGGCGCCCCTGACTCTGTTTAGCATCAAGCAGAGAGAAGGGGAAGGACTTCAGAGCTATATTCAGAGGTTTACATCGGCAAAGTTGGAGGTGCCGTCAGCCAGTCCAGAAATTTTGGCCAATGCCCTAGCTCAGGGCCTGGAGGATGGGGAGTTCTTCGAATCATTAGTAATAGAGCCTGCTAAGACATTTGATGAGCTGTTAGCTCGGGCGGAGAAATATATTAACCTGGAAGAGGCGAGAAAAATGAAGAGAGAGGAAGGAGAGAAGAGAAGAGATAAGAGGGAAGATCGGGAAGATAAGGGACCTCAAAAGAAGCCGAGGTCTGAGGCAATGGGAGGAAGGCCGAGGTTTGAAAAGTACACGCCTTTGGCTGTCCCTCAGGGCGAGGTGCTTGTAGCCATTGAGAGGCATCCCGATCTGAGGTGGCCAAAGGCGCACGCAGAGGCACCAGTAAAGGCGAAATATAAGGAGTTTTGTAGATTCCACAATGAGTATGAGCACACAACAGATCGGTGCACACACCTGAGGGATGAGATTGAGCAGCTGATTCAAGCAGGTCACCTTAGGGAATTTGTGTACATCGACAAAAAGGAGAAAAAAGGAGAGTATAAGAGGGATAACCATGGATATCATCAACCTCGGCGGGAGCCAGAGCGTCGGGGGGAGGAGAGGGAAGAGCTACGTCCACCTCCGCCCCCACCTCGGCGTGAGGTCATCCAGATAATTGTTGGAGGGCCAGCGGAAGGAGATTCGAGGAGAGCTCGGAAAAATTATGTGAGAGCGGCAAAGCACGGATCGGATGAAAGTTAATTAAAAGGTGGAACAGTCGGACAGGGCCGAGTATCCACGGACCGCAGGATTGCAAGGGTATCGTGACACCTCACAAGCCGATGCTCTTGTGATCACATCAACAATCTCTAATTATGATGTGCAGCGGGTATTTGTGGATACTGGGAGCTCGGCGGATATCTTTGTTCTATGATTGCTATAAGAAGATGGACCTCCGTGTCGGCTTGGAGGCGGTGGACACGGCATTGGTCGGATTATTTGGAGGGATGATCCAACCAATAGGTATGATTACTTTACCGCTCTTTGGGTAAGGAGCCTAATCGTAAAACTAGAATGATTCGATTTTTGATAGTTGATGCACCATCCTCCTATAATGTCATGTTGGGTAGGCCGTCATTAAATGCTTTCCAAGCAGTGGTGTCGGTATACCATCTAAAAATGAAGTTTCCTGTGGGAGAGAAAGTAGGTGAGGTCGGTGGTGATCAGTATATGGCTAGGAAATTGTATGTAGAAAGTATTCAGAAGGCAGAAAGGGGGAGTGCTTTTGATGATGATAGAAACAGAGACAAGTTGATTAGGTTGGACCAGGCCGGTGGAGCACGTCCAACCTAATGAGGAAATGATGATGGTCGAGCTGGTGCCAGGTGACCCTGATAAGGTCACCAAGGTCGGGAAGGAGTTGCCTGAGGAATTGAGGGAGGAGCTGGTGGAGTTTTTGAGGGGTAATGTGGATGTATTTGCTTGGACAGCAGAAGACCTGGTGGGGATCGATCCAAGCATTGCTGAACATAAAGCTTAATGTTAATCCATCATATAAGCCGGTGAAACAAAAGAAAAGGAACTTCACCCCTAAGAAGGATGCTATAATTCGGCGGAGGTGCAAAAGTTGTTGAAAGCAGGCACATCAAAGAAATACGATTTAACGCTATCTAATGCAAAGATTGGTTCCAAAAACAGAGGATGATTGGCGCACGTGTGTGGACTTTAGGATTTGAATCGTGCTTGCCCTAAGGATTACTACCCATTACCCCGAATTGATCATTTGGTGGATTCGACGTCGGGGTGTGAACTACTTAGTATGATGGATGCGCCGCAAAGGATATCATCGATCAGTCAGCGTAAGAAGACCAAAAAAGCGGTGTGCTTCACCATCTCTTTTGGCACCTTTTGTTATGTAGTAATGCCGCTTGGATTGAAGAATGCGGAGCCACATACGAGAGGTTAGTGGATAAGATGTTTGGAGATCACCGGGCAGAACATGGAGGTGTACGTGGATGATATGTTGGTCAAAAGCATAAAGGCCGTGGATCATGTGCGTGACCTAATGAAATGTTTGACACCTTGAGGAAGTATAGGATGAAGTCAACCCCAAGAAGTGTGCCTTTGGGGTCGGGGTCGGGAAAGTTTTTTGGGGTACATGGTAACGGAGAAAGGAATAGAGGCCAACCCGAAAAGGTCGAGCCATCGAGAGAGATGGCACCGCCCGGATACCAAAGATGTGCAAATGTTTAACAAAGTCAAGCGGCCACAAATGAATCGCTTTATTTCACGCCTTGCAGAGAGGAGTTTGCCCTTTTTAAGGTCTTGAGGAAAGCCAAAAGTTTGTTTGGGATGAGGAGTGCCAAAAGGCTTTCGAGGACTTGAAAAATTACTTGGGCCGATCTATCATTGCTAACTAAGCCGTTGTCTGGTGAGCCCCTATACCTCTATCTTTCTCAGTAGGGGAGCAAGTGGATTAGCATGGTCCCGATCGGGAGAGGGATCGGTTGCAGGCCGGTGTACTATGTCGTAAAGTTTTGAGGAATGCCGAGCCGCGATATATGCGGAGATCGAGAAGGCGGGTTTGGCTTCGTGGTGATCGCGATGAGACTTGGCCGTATTTCCTTTCGCATAAGGTAATCGTCGAACTAATCTTCCGTTGAGAAATGTGATGAGTAAACCCGAGGTAGCGGGGAGGTTAGTGAAGTGGGCTATCGAAATGAGTGAGTATGATATCGATTCGAGAATGATCGGCCATTAAAGCTCGGCTTTAGCGATTTTGTTCAAGAATCAACTAGAGATGATAGCGAGAGAAGGAGCTTGGGTGATTTATGTGAATGGTTCAAGAGGGAGTTCGGGGATGTGGTCTTTGGTATTGTTTTGATCGGCCCGCAAGGGATCAAAAATGACTTTGTGAGGTTGGAGTTCAAGCTATCTAATAATGAGGCAGAGTATGAAGCATTCATCGAGGAATGCAAATGGCCATTGAGATGGGGGCTGTTAGGATGGTAATTTACATGGACTCTCAGCTCGTCCATAAACAGGTTATGGGAGAGTTCGAGGTGAGGGAAGAGAGGATGAAGAGGTATGTTGAAGATATCGAGCTTTAGAAGGAGAGTGAAAGAAATCAAGATATGTCAGTCCCGAGGGAAGAAAATGGTCGAGCGGATTTTTCGGCAAAATTGGCCGGCCTTGGAGAATCAAGCTAAACAGATCACACTTTTGGTAGCAAAGGAAACGCAAGACAGGGTTGGAAGTCGGAGAGATTGAGGAGAAAGAGGATTGGAGGTCGGCTATCATAGCTTACCTAAAAGAAGGAGTCTTACCAACGGGTAGGCGTGAAGCGGCTCGGCTGAAAATTCGAGCGACACACTTTTGCATTATCGGAGACAAGTTATATAAGAGAGGTTTCTCTATGCCGTTCTTTCGAGGTGTTTGAATGGAGAAGAGGGTACGTATGTCCGAGAGAGATACATGAAGGATGTTGTGGAAATCACATGGGAGCAAGGGTTTTGATGAAAAAGGTCCTTAGAGCTGGGTATTTTTGGCCTTACCTGAAGGGGGAAGCAGAAAAGCTGGTGAGAGCATGTGAAAAATGCCAGATCCATGCACCTTTGGTGCATCGACTGGCGGAGGAACTCATGACGATGAGCTCGGCATGTCCATTTGAAAAGTGGGGAATTGATATAGTGGGTGTTAGATAAATGTTTTTATCATAATTTTGATGATTTTGTTCAAATGAGTTTTTATACCAAAACAATGTCCCTAAATGTTGTCCCAACACTTCCGATCGATCTAAAATGTTTTTACTATTTTTCGAGTATTTCTTGAAGTTAATATTCGATTTAAAATTGACAACACTTTTGTTTCAGCTCGACAGGTCGCCTCTATAGGGCAACCCGCACTGAAGTTGAGTTTGAAACGAGAAAATGGGACGTAAGAAAAAAAAGGCAGAGGGCGGACCGGCCGAGGTGGGCGATCGGTGTGGGTCGGCCATTCGACCGGCGGGCGACCTGTACACTAAGTTGGATTTTGTTCCGACTTGTTTCAGAAAACGCAAGGGCAACCGGTCCGACTAAGCACATGCACGGCCGCACCCCCTTCGACGTCCCCTGCGGTAAAAATTCGCGAGAATTCAATTTCAATCTTATCTCCTGTGCGGCCGGTCCCCGCATTTATCAAAGAACTATCCATTGCGTTTTGCATGCCTTTTCCCTATTTTGTGGGATTGATTTCTAACAGCTATATTGATGATTTTAAATGGTTTCTTTTGCAAAGCAAATCACTCCCCAAGGAGGAGCCAATGTCCTGGAAATCAAAGCCAAGACCTCTCCTATAAATAGAGGCTTCATTCAAGCAACAAGACACAACACTCTATACAAGAAAAGAGCAAACAAAGCAAACACTTTCATATCTTGTTGTATTAGCCTTAGCACTTTCACTTGCACAAATTTGAGGTCTAGGCTTTCAATTCTTGATTACACTTGTACTCATATTGTATCAATCATTATTGAGTTGTAATCTTGATTTTGGTCATCATTCAACACAAGACATCCTTGTGAGTATTCTTGTGGTAAGAATACACTTTGGTGATCTAGGTGATAGGTGTTTGAAGGTTGTGGTAATCTTCAAAGGTGTTGTAAGAGGGTTGTGGTAATCCTCAAGGTGGTGTAAGAGGATTGTGGTAATCCTTAAAGTGGTGTAAGAGGGTTGTGGTAATCCTCAAGGTGTTGTATTAATTTTTGGTAAATTAATAAAATCTTTTTTTCTTTTGAAATCCATCCCGGATATACTGGGGTGGTAGAGGATTAGGCCCTAGGTGGGTTGAACCTCTTTAAATCGACGAGTGTTGTTTTATTTCCGCATTTACATTCTCATCTTTGTTTTGATTATTGAAAAAGAGGGCAACACTTGAAAAACCGAGATAATCTATTCACCCCCTCTAGATTATCGTAGCCACTTGACTAACAAGTGGTATCAAAGCCAAACTCTTTGGCTAGCTCGTCCGAGTAAAGAGGAAAGATCCATGGCTACAAATGATGCTCATCTCACCACCGCGCCTACCAATAAGCCACCACTATTCGACGCCAACAACTACGCATTTTGGAAAGACCGTATGGAGTGCTTCCTACAAGGGTGCGGGTTCGACATTTGGAATGTGGTCATTGAAGGAGTTGATCAACCAACAAAGAAATCGGAGGATGGCACCTTGGCTCCTAAACCTTTCAAGGAGTTTGATGAAAACGACATAAGAAGGCTTTTTCTCTAAACGGTAAGGCCTTAAATATTTTGCATTGTTCTCTTACCGCCACCGAGTACAATCGCATAAGAGGCATAAGGTCGGCACATGAGGTTTGGGAAAAATTGGAGACAATCTATGAAGGGACTAAGAAAGTCAAGCAAGCAAGAAAGACCATGCTTGTTAAAGACTTCAAAACTTTAACATGTATGATGGCGAAAGCATCTCCAAAATGGTGGAAAGGCTTGACAATATTGTCAATCCTCTTGTGGCCCTCGCAGAGTCATCTCCGAAGAAGACAAGGTGACCAAGGTACTAAATGCACTTCCCGGCTCATGGTCCGAAAAAGTAACGGCAATCACGGAGGCACAAAATCTTGAGACACTCAAGTTTGATGAGCTTATTGAAACCTACTCATCTATGAAGTCTATCTCAAGGAGAGGAAAAATTCCAAACCATCCACAAATCAATCGGGTATGCAAATTATTTCTAAAGGTCTTGCTTCTTCTTCTAATAATGCATACTATGATAATGATGATGATGATGAGGAGACGGCCGCACTTGTTCGAAAATTTGCAAAATTTGTGAATAAAAATAAAGCAAGAAAACCAAGAGATAATGCTTGCTTTAAATGCGGAAAACCAGGCACTTCATTGCCGATTGCCCAAAGCTCGATGAAGAGGAGCAAAAGAAAGGAAGCCTTTCACAAAAAAGAAGGCTCTAAATGCGAAGTCAAAACATGGGATGAACTACTTAAAACAACCGATGAGGAAGGAGAAACCGAACACGGTCTCATGGCTATGACGATGAAAACAATGAGGTACACTCAAATTCTTCTACTTCCTCCATAGTTGATGACTTGCAATGTGATTTTGATGAATTGCAAATTGAGTTTCAAAATTTAATCGTTAAATACAAAAATTTGAAAAAGGAGCATAAGGAGATTAAGATTGAAAAGGAAAAATTATTTACCTCTTATGAATCTCTGACAAAGCTCATGCTCTTACTCTTTCTAGAATTCATTCTCTTGAAACCGAAAAGGAATCGCTCACAAAAGATATTGAATGTTTGAAAATGACGTGCATCGTTTCAACATAAGTACGGATAAAGTCACAAAAATTTTAGATGCACAAAGAGGTGAGCATTCCAAATCAGGACTTGGTTATAAGCCATTTCAAAGTGTTTTTAAGAAAAATAACCAAGGTCCGACTTTTGTACGTGCTAATAATTATAATACTCCTACTTGTTTTTATTGTGGCAAAGTTGGACATTATGCTAATAATTGCAAATTGAGAAATAGCTCAAGACATGTTTGGAGACCCAAAGGTCTCAAGACTAACCCCATGGACCCCAAAATTATAGGGTACCTAAAAGAAATGCTTTTGTAGGTAATAGGGGCTATAACAACCATGGAGGATTCGAAATGGCTCGTGGACAGCGGATGTTTACGCCATATGACCGGGAGGAGAGAACTTTTTACCAACATCACGCTCCAAGAAGAGGTATGGTCATGTTCGGCAATGGCAAAGGAAAAATTCTTGGAAATGGAGAAATTGGTAACTCTTCTTTCTCTCTTAGTAATGTTCTATTAGTTGAAGGGCTTAAGTTTAATTTGATAAGTGTTAGCCAACTTTGTGATTCAAAATATGATGTTTCTTTTAATAAAGAAAAATGCCTTATTCTTAAAAATGGTGAAATTATTTGTGAAGCAAATAGAAAAGGCAATCTTTACAAAATTTGTACAAGTGATTTGGTTAGTCAAAATGTTTCTTGTTTAGTCGCCAATAATGATTTAACTAGTTTATGGCATAGCGACTTGGACATGTTGGATACAAGAATTTGAAAAATATTTACAAAAACCAACATGTGAAAGGACTACCCAAATTGAATTTTGAAAATCTTGGCTTATGTGACACTTGTCAAAAGAACAAATTAGTTAAGAGTAGTTTTAAGCCCAAAAATGAAATTTCCACTACCAAACCCCTACAATTGCTTCACCTTGATTTGTATGGGGATATCAATGGCTAGTCCAAGTGGAAAACATTACACTTTTGTTATAGTCGATGATTATTCGAGATATACTTGGGCTCTTTTTCTTACCAATAAAAACGATGCCGTTAATGAGTTTGTTAAGTTGTGTAGACTTATTGAGAATGAAAAAGAAGATACTATCAAGTCTATTCAAGCGATCGAGGTGGAGAATTTGACGGTGAATTTAGAGTATTTTGTGAAACCAAAGGATATGCTCATAATTTCTCGGCTCCAAGGACACCTCAACAAAATGGAGTAGCCGAACGGAAAATCGAACATTACAAGAAATGAGTCGGTCCATGCTCAATGAATTTTCACTTCCAAAGTATTTTTGGGCCGTCAAGCCGTAGTACAGCTTGCTATGTCATTAACCGAGTTTATATTCGTCCTAAAATGAATAAAACTCCATATGAGCTTTGGAAAGGAAGAACTCAAATATTAGTTATTTCAAAATATTTGGATGTAAGTGCTTTATTTGAATACTAAGGATCAATTGGACAAACTTGATCCTAAGGCCGATGAAGGAATATTTATGGGATATTCAACCAAGAGCAAAGCATATCGGGTTTACAACAAGACTAGCATGGTTGTTGAAGAATCTATTCATGTCAAATTTAATGAAGCCTCGGGTGTTGAAGAATACCCAATGACGATAGTGATGAAGAGGATATTGTTGAACCTATTGTTCAAAGTGATGCTCATAATGATAAACCTTCTATTTCATATGATCAACCTTCAAGTTCAAATGTTCCTCAAGAAGATAGTAGGGTGATACTTCGAATCTTCCCGTAGCATTGAAATTTAAGGAGATCACCCAAAAGATCTTATTATTGGTGATCCCCTTGATAAAGTAATGCACTCGAAGGAATTTTGCGAGAAAGCTCTTATATCTCAAAAAGAGCCTAAAAATGCTAAAGGAAAGGGAAGCTATTGAGGATGAAGATTGGTTTTTGGAAATGCAAGAGGAGTTGAATCAATTTGAAAGAAATGATGTATGGGAATTAGTACCTTGTCCTCCATCTCAAACAATTATTGGTACTAAATGGGTATTCCGGAACAAACTTGATGATCAAGGCAACATTGTTGAAATAAGGCAAGGTTAGTAGCTCAAGGGTATTGTCAAGAAGAAGGTATTGACTATGATGAAACTTTTGCACCCGAAGACGTTTAGAAGCTATTCGTATTTTACTTGCCTATTCTTGTTTCAAAAATTTCAAACTTTACCAAATGGATGTTAAATCAGCTTTTCTTAAATGGTATTATTCAAGAAGAAGTCTATGTAAAAAACAACCTCCGGGGTTTGAAAATTTTTCTAGGCCTAATGATGTTTATAAACTTAAAAGGCTTTGTATGGTTTAAAACAAGCACCCGTGCATGGTATGATAGACTTAGCTCCTTTCTTTTGCAAAAATGGTTTTACAAGAGGTAAAGTTGATACTACACTCTTTGTTTTTGAAAAAGGGCAAGATTGTTTACTTGTGCAAATTTATGTTGATGATATTATCTTTGGTGCTACTAATGAATCTTTGTGCAAGAAATTCTCCAAGTTAATGCAAGGTGAATTCGAGATGAGTATGATGGGGAGCTAAACTTCTTCCTTGGACTTCAAATTAAGCAATGCCAAGAAGGTATCTATATTTCGCAATCATAGTATACAAAAAGAACTTTTGAAGAAGTTCGGCATTGAAGAAGGAAGAACCGTCTCGACTTATGGCAACCAATGTCAAAATTGACAAAGATGAAAAAGGCAAGACGGTTGATGAATCCAAGTATCGAGGTATGATTGGTAGTTTACTTTATTTAACCGCTAGTAGACAGGACATTCTTCATGCCGTATGCCTATGTGCTCGTTTTCAAAGCAATCCAAAAATCTCATATGAGTGCCGTTAACGGATTTTTTCGATATTTGAAAGCGCACTATTCAATATGGTTTATTTTATCCAAAGAATGAAAATTTTTCTCTTAAAGGTTATAGTGATTCGGACTATGCGGGTAATATTGATGATCGGAAAAGTACTTCCGGATCATGTCAATTTTTAGCGATTGCCTTAATTTCTTGGTTTTCAAAAGAAGCAAAAGCGTGTTTCTCTTTCAACGGCCGAAGCCGAATATATTTCCGCCGCATTTTGTTGTACTCAACTTCTTTGGATGAAACAAACCTTAGCGGATTACAAATGCTCTTTTGAAAATGTACCTATCTTTTGTGATAATATATCCGCTATAAATATTGCTCAAAACCCGGTTCATCATAACCGTATTTAAACATATTGAGATTCGACATCATTTTCTAAGGGATTGTGTTTCAAAACGAAAAATTGAGATATCGTTTGTGCCATCTCAAGATCAATTAGCGGACATTTTTACAAAACCGCTAACTTCCGGACCTTTAAATCAATACGAGCTCGATTAGGCATAATGCATATTGAATGAGGTCTCGTTTGCATTTGCATGTTTTAAAACTTAGGGAGTGAAAAATCGGATTTTGGTTGAAAATTCGGATTTTGAAAAATTTTGAAACAATGGGGTTGAAGAGGTTGAGGGCAAACCGGTATAAGCCCTCAACGTCGACCGGTGGCCCCTCAACCACGACCCGGCCGCCTCTAGGCTAAATTTTGGTTTAAGTTCGATTCTGTCTTGAAGATTTGACGGTTTCACTTCTTTTTGCCATTTTTCGTCCCCTTTGCCAAATGCACACTATTGTCACTCAAAATTGATTTTCATGCATTCAATTCATATCTTGGACCTTATATAGCATGTTTATCATCATCATTGCTCATCTTTTCCGACCAAATAGTAAGAATTTTCTTTACTTTGCTCAATTGGGTTGAACCTCGAGTTTATGGCTTTCTTGTATATTTCTTGATAATTTTTGCTTATGATCTTGTTGAGATTAGTTATTATGTTGTATTGTATGATGTTTGATGTGGATTGGTGATGAAATTTTTGGCTTGGATCATTTACAAGGGCTATATACAACTCTTTTTATTTTTCGCCCACAATGTGTTCGATGAAATGTTTCAATGAAAATTTCAACTTCTACATGATTCTCTCGCTTCCAAAAGTCTTCTATACTCATTGAGATCATGTTTTGGGAAATAAAACAAGCGTATGAACTCTTCATGATACATTTCTCCCATTTTCCTTGGTTTTTAAGCTTTAAATTGCTCAATGGTTGATAAACCATTTCTTTGCGCACTTTGATATACTTATGATGTTTCTATCATCCTAACATTCTTTTGATGATTTCAAAGGGGGAGAAAGCGAATGGCTCGTTAGCTCAAAGAAGCTAATAAAAGCTCATGATAGAAGCTACAAGCTATGGCTTATTAAGGCCATAAGTTGTGAAGAAAACTACGTCAATGACTAATAAAAGCTCATGATAGAAGCTACAAGCTATGGCTTATCAAGGCCATAAGTTGTGAAGAAAACTGTCGATGATTGTTTTATGAACTTGTTTGCATGGATAACAAGTGTTTGTGGGGGGAGCTTCTAAGCTCATAGAGTTGTTGTTTATTTTGTAAAAGCTTGTCTTAAAGCTTATGCAATATTTCTTCTTAATGTGCTTGTTGATAGGGGAGCCTTTGTAAATGTTTTTAAACGGATAGTTTACTCATAAAACCTAGGAAAATCATTTTGTTTTTCGAAATCGTCCTCTTGAAAATTGTTTTGGTTTGTAATCATCAAAAAGGGGAGTTTGTTAGATAAATGTTTTTATCATAATTTTGATGATTTTGTTCAAATGAGTTTTTATACCAAAACAATGTCCCTAAAATGTTCTTCGTCGATCTAAAATGTTTTTACTATTTTTCGGAGTATTTCTTGAAGTTAATATTCGATTTAAAATTGGACAACAATTTTGTTTTTTCGGCTCAGCCGACCGGTCGCCCTATAGGAGCAACCGTACCTGAGTTGAGTTTTGAAGCGAGAAAATGGGGCGTAAGAAAAAAAGAGAGCGGGGCGGCCGTCGACCGGTGAAGCGTCGGTGTGGTCGGCCGGTCGGCCGTGGCGACCTATACCGCAAGTTGGATTTTTGTTCCGGACTTTCTGTTTAAAAACCCGTCAAAGCAAGTCCATGACTAAAGGCGGTCGCTCACCCACCGGCCGGTCCCCTGTGTAAAAATTCGCGAGAATTCAATTTCAATCTTATCTCTGTGCGACCGGTCGAACCCCTGTTTATCGGCCAAACTATCCGTTGCGTTTTGGGATGACTTTTCCTATTTTGTGGGATTGATTTCTACCCAGTATATTGATGATTTTAAATGGTTTCTTTTTGCAGCAAATCACTCCCCAAGGAGAGGCCAATGTCACGGAAATCAAAGCAAGACCTCTCCTATAAATAGAGGCTTCATTGAGCAACAAGACACAACACTCTATACAAAAAAAAGAGCAAACAAAGCAAACACTTTCATATCTTGTTGTATTAGCCTTAGCACTTTCACTTGCACAAATTTGAGTCCAGGCTTTCAATTTTGATTACACTTGTACTCATATTGTATCAATCATTATTGAGTTGTAATCTTGATTTTGGTCATCATTCAACACAAGACATCCTTGTGAGTATTAACTTGCGGGTAAGAATACACTTGGGTGATCCAGGTGATAGGTGTTTGAAGGTTGTGGTAATCTTCAAAGGTGTTGTAAGAGGGTTGTGGTAATCGCCGAGGTGGTGTAAGAGGATTGTGGTAATCCTTAAAGTGGTGTAAGAGGGTTGTGGTAATCCTCGAGGTGTTGTGTTAATTTTTGGTAAATTAATAAAATCTTTTTTTCTTTTGAAATCCATCCCGGATATCTTTGGGGTGGTAGAGGATTAGGCCACTAGGTGGGTTGAACCTCTTTAAATCGGCGAGTGTTGTTTATTTCGCATTTACATTTCGTCTTTGTTTGATTATTGAAAAAAGAGGGCAACACTTGAAAAAACCGAGATAATCTATTCACCCCCTCAGATTATCGTAGCCACTTGGACTAACGGTGGGTCCCTTTCCTCGGCCTCGGGTCGGAGAAATTTTTGATTGTAATCGATTTTTAGCAAGTGGGTGGAGCGGGGAACCTCTTTGCTAAGATAAATGAGATGCGGTGATGAAATTTATTTGGCAAAACATAGTGTGTCGATATGGAGTGCCTCGGGTCTTGATATCGAGATAATGGAACGCAGATTCGCGGCGGTCGAGCTTGGTGTGAGGAAATGAAGATCAAACAAAACTTCACGTCGGTGTCCCACCCTTGAGGCTAATGGGCAAGTGGAAGTGACTAATAGAATTCTTGTCCAAGTTGAAAGCTAATTTGGAGAAAAGCGGGGAGGCGTGGGTTAGAGGCTCGGTTCGGTCTTTGTGGGCTTATCGAACTAATCCGAAGGAGGCATTGGCGAGCCCGATTCGGCTTAAGTGTATGGTATATGAATCTTGTGATCACGCCGCGAGAGATCGGGATGGAAACACATCGGGTTGAGAATTTTGATGAAGATGTTAATGTTGATTAAAGGCATTGGATACGATAAATGAGAAAAAGGAGATGTCATTTTTGAGATGGAAAGACACGAGGAAGGATCAAAGCGACTTATGACAAGAAAGTAAAGAAAGGGCCTTGGTCGGTGATTTAGTATTTAGAAGATCGGATCTTTAGCAAAAACAAAGGGAAATTGGATGCGAATTGGGAAGGACCACTTGAATTGGTGAAGGCGTCTTGGCGGGAGGTGCGTGACAGTGGAAGAGATCGGAGGTCGAAGCTCAGGGCTTGGAATAGTTGCAATTTGAAGAAATATCATTCTTAGAATAGAAAATGTCGATGTAATCAATCTACTCGTTTTTGAATGAAATGATCATTGCCATACATTATGAGTTTGGAAAATTGAAGCCCGACAAGTATTTGGAGCAGCTCGAGGCTAGTCTCCAAATACTTGGGGCCACGAGGCCGTGCGAGGGGCTGGCTCGAGCATCTTCCTTTGATGAAAGTAATGCAAGTATTTGGGCTATTTCGAGCTAGGCTCAAATACTTGGGTCCACGGGCCATGCCGGAGCTCGGCTCGAGCTGACTTCATTTGAAAGAAGGCAGTATTTGGGCTCGGCTCGAGCTAGTCTCCAAATACTTGGGGCCACGAGACCATGCGAGGAGCTCGGCTCAGCCGACTTCCTTTGAAAGAAGACAAGTATTTGGAGCTCGGCTCGAGCTAGTCTCCAAATACTTGGGGCCATGAGGCCATGCGGAGCTCGGCTCGAGCCGGCTTCCTTGAAGAAGAGAAGACTGAGTATTTGGGCTCGGCTCGAGCTAGTCTCCAAATACTTGGGGCCACTAGGCCATGCGAGGGGCTCGGCTCGAGCCAACTTCCCTGAAAGAAGACAAGTATTTGGGCTCGGCAGGCTAGCCTCCAATACTTGGGGCCACGGAGCCATGCGGGAGCTCGGCTCGAGCCGACCCTTTGAAAGAAGTATTTGAGCTCGGCTCGAGCTAGTCTCCAAATACTTGGGGCCACGAGAGCATAATATGCCAATCTTTTTGTAAAAAAAAAACATTTACAAGAATAATAGACAAGAGATCGAGAAAATGAAAGTGCGAAGAAATTTCATTGATCGTTCAAAATAAATACAAGTACATAAGGAAAATTACAAAAGCGAGAACTAAATTCTAAGTTAGTAGGATGAACATTCTCGGTGTTCGGAGTGCGTCCGGGGAGATGGTCATCGTCTACAAGAGCAGGAGATTAGGATCATCATCGGGGATCTCCTGAACTTGAAGGGCTGCGGGGAAAGGCGAGGGTTGGGTGATCTCGGGGAGCTGAGAGGGCCAGGTGGTTGGAAGCGGGGTGGAGGATAAAAGGAAGCAGAGATAATGATTCATGAACTCCTCCACGGGAGCAAGTTAACGCTACGCCTCGTTAGAAAACACGAAGCCTTTGGTCGGGCAAAATCTTCACAGGACCTCGGCGATCGAAGGGCTCGGTAGTGATACCGCGTTCACGAGTTGAAGCTCGGCACAGTCAAAAGCAAAGCCGTAGTAATCTTGCATGGCGGATATAGAAAACTTTGATAAATTCTGGAGCTCGAAAAGCACTTCACCCTCTCCCGAATCTTTAAACTATTGAAGAGCGCCCGGGGAGGTGAGAAGCTTTGACGACCGGCATCGCGCCCTCGGCTCCCGGGGGCAGTCGGCGTTGACGGTCTGGCGGATCACGGAGATCGCTCGGCTCGGTCTTGAGACCCGGCGTGCTCGGTCTCCCAGGCGCTTTTTATTTCTAGAGAAGCCACGGTACCCCTTGTTGACCTCTCCCCTGTCCGCATGCAGGCGGTTCTCCTCTAGGAGTTTAGTCTCCCGAGCCTTGAGAATGACCTCCTCTTAGAATTGTTGAGCTCGGCAATATGGGAGGGATCGAAAGAAACCGACCCGAGCTCGTGAAATCGGTGCGGCCAGTGTGCCTTAGCCGAGTGATTGACGCAAAGGAGGTAACCAACCTCATCGAAGTTTCTCCATGTGATTCGGTCGGGGTTCGGGCGTTTTGGACATATTGGATGGCAAAGATTCCATCGTTGTTCTTGAGGATGGAATTACCGTGAGAAAAAGTTTGATTGGGCGTATGAATGGGAGTGCGGGGAGAGAACGGCCGAGGGAGTGGGGTGGCCTTTGCCTTCTAAGCGACTCCCTTTGGTGGTGCAGCGGCCGACCTCTTCGGAGGAGGGCGTCGGAAAGAAGGTTGAGCTCCTGGGCGGTGGTCGGCCATCACTACACGACAGCGGTGTCGGTGCCCAGAAGGGGAAGAGGTTGACCTCGAGGACTTAGGACGGTCTTGGATGGATGGAGGTTGTGAGCGGGGAGCAATGGGTTGCTCCGTCGTCATCGGTCGGCAACCATCGTGCCATGAACATATCTGCACAAAGAGGAAAGATTAGCTAATGAGTAAGAAAAAAATAAATCAACGGCAAAAATGACAATTACCAATGTCAAAGGCAGGAGTACGATGGGGCTCGGTGAAAATAGTGGAAGGTAGGGGTTATAAGGCGAGAGAGGTCGTACTTGACCAAGGTGAGCTTACTATGTTGAGCTTGGAGATCGGGGAGACCGATCTGCGGGGTTGTGTTTGCGTTGGAGTGGAAGGTCAGTCAACTGATAGGAAACCCCAAGCTCGGGGAAGAAACAAAAAATATTTGTCCTTCGGAATTTGTTGGAGGAAGGGTACTTGCTTCGTGAGCATCGCCGGGAGGTGATGTAGAAAAGGCCCTTGGTGGTAGAAGCTCTTTATTTGGAATAGAGGCGAAGAATAGCTCTAGAGTGGGTTCTATATCTAAGTACTTAGTCGAAAATAATGGCCAGGCTAGGATACGGAATGAGTTAATTTAGTTGATTTAAGGGCACTCGGAGAACTCGGACACCCCGACCATGAATGGATGGATGGGAAATCGGAGACCTCACTATCGACTGCGAAGAAGGCTAGGGCATTAGGTGGAGGTTAGTTGGTCCAACTATTCGGAATCAGGTAGATAGAGTTTGAAAGAGGAGGAATTTGGGTTATTCTTTTAATGGTTTGAAGATTGGGGGCTGATAAGGTGGTCTCCTTAAAATCGTGAGGATATACGGTGAAGGGAGCCGCACGGGCTCGGATCTCTATTGTATCAGAATCGCGACCTGAATCATTTGGATTCGATCGCGTCGGGTCCGATGGGCGGACTCGGTGAGGAAAGTGGTGGAGGAGAGCCGTCGTTATCGCCCACCGTTAAATCGCGACGGCCCAAGTCAAACAGCGTCCCTCAGTGAGGGGAAGAAGATGCCATATTAAAGAAAAGAAAAAATTTGGAAAGAAAGGGTTACTTTGGATAGAAATATGAGGTTGAAGGAGGAAAGTAGTGCGGAATGTGGAACTTTCGAAACTCTTGGAGCTTTTTGGAGAATTCCCTAGGAGAAGAAAGGTGTTTGTTGGGAGGAAAGCTCTAGAATTTGAAATGGAGGAAAGTGAAAAATGGAGGAAGATGGCTTTTATAAGAGGAGAGAGAAGGAGCCTCGATTTAGGAGGCGTTTGACGGTTTACGAAGCGTCGATGGCGAAAAGAGCGTCTCATCGATCAAATCCGCGTGTCGGTACTCGAAAGGCCAAAGGGCGCGGGAATTTCAAATGCCAAGAGTCGGCGGGGAATGTGAAAAGCAAACCCTAAATCTTAGGTCGGTTCGGCCCTGCTCATTAACTATGGTTGGGATGTAGATCAAACCCGTAGTTGGGGGAGGAATTGATAAGGGCAAATAATTATGCAGGCGGCTGACGAGGCCCAAGACATTGGCTGACTTTGACAGGCCTAAGGCGTTGGGCGACTGATGATGCGGGACATTGGTAGAAATGATGAGGCCCATAGCCTTAGGATGATCTGTTAAGCATTAAGAATGGGCGATCTGCAGGGGGCTTACGAGATGAGATGAGAGTGCAGGGCTTATCAACTTGGGCGGCTGTGTCGAGGCCAGGAGTGCAAGTGGTGGTGCTATGATTATAACATCGACTGTGTAAAGTCGGGTGTGTTAAGCGGGCTTGTTTGTGTGTGTGTGTTGTTGACTGTTGAAGTCTAACATGACTTGAGAGGAAAGAATCGGCTCGGCCATTGAGAGATGTATGAGACAAGGGTGCGCCCGGAGATTTAAGGAGGTTTCGCAGATACAATGGATAGGCGTGCTTCTCGGGCAGTCGGAGCTATGAGTCTTACGGGCGTAAAATTAGGGTTTTTAAGAGATCCGATCCTAATCTAATGATGACTCGACACCAAATCGTAACGGAATCCCGATTTTACGGAAACCCTGTCCGAGCTAAGGTATAAAGGCTTTGAGAGCCCGGGTTCACCGTTTCTAACCTAATCTCATTTTCTTTATTACATTGCTTTTTCTCTCTCTAGCCTTTGCTTCATGCTCAGAATCGACTTAAGCATCGGAGAGAGTGCCGGAGCCCCCTCCGGCCACCACTGTGCGAGGTTTCTTTTGGGTACCGTGGTGCAGGAAGGTGATCGGCGAGAGAGGTCTTTTTGGAAGCAACCGAGTTAAGATAAGATTGAAATGTCCATTTTGCTTTAGTTAGTCACTAAAATAGCTAAATGGCCTAAGGACCCGTGTCTTTTTATTCGGATCGGGTTGAACCCACATCTTACTATTTAGGTCGGTCCCAACCCGCCCCGAAAATGTGTGTCGTGTCACTCGCGACTTCCCATGCTGATCAGCTTTGTTTCATGGGGACAACGAGCTAGGTCCACACGATCCATACACGTAGAAGTAGCTTATACGGCTTAGGAAAGTCAACTTTAAATATGAGCAGTTCAACCACCTCGGTTATCTCATTAGTATACTTACACCTCGCTCTTCCAGTTCTAATTGCGCGTACTAAAGGATGAACCCCATCCCTAAGGGCCCTCTTGTCCCGTAGTAGAGCTTTGTGGAGGAGGTGAATCGAGGATATGCACCTCAACAGTCAAGGTCTGGTGTTTTGGGCGAGTCACCACACAGAAATCCCCCTCCACCCTGTTACTAGAGATTCGAACCTCCACGCTACGAGGTGCAGGGACTCTAATGACGTGTACTGATTTTTCCCCCAATATTGCATCCTGGAATTGCTTTGTAAGCCATGTCTTCTAAACTCGAGGATGTTAAGGTATGTAGTTTATATTAGCACCATCATGGATTGCCTAACACTGGAGCAGCGAGAAATTAAGGTTTAGAAGCAAGCAATCATCATATATGACCCTAATCATTTTCTTTTTATTTGATTGAATAAGGTTAATATCTCGAATCATTGCTTGTAACGTTTGACTTCACAAATTTAGGCACAATTAATTACCTGTTTTCTATGAATTAAAGAATATCAGCAAATAACATACGGCACCCATACCTAACTGCAGGCCATCAGTTTCAATGCACTTTGTCATGCTTCTGTGTATTGTACCCCCCACCCCACCCACCAGATGTAGATTGAAAGTCAACGTTGACCATTTATTTTACTACATAGTTTCGTCATTGTAGACAATACAAGTAAAATAAGATTGTTGACTTTAATATGAATGCATCATACACCTTTACGAGTACCCACTTAGAGTGTTATTTACATCCATTGGACGCTATGAAATTTATTGATGACACAAGAATTTAATCTTGGATCAAAATTAAATTTTCTAAGCAATGGTGTATTAAAAATAAAGCAGGGTGGCCGTCATGAAATTAGGTAGAATCTAGGATAAAAATTAAAAGAAAAACCATATAAAAATTCTTTGTTCTAAAAGACTCCTAGCTACCGATTAGTCCGGAAATCAAGGCGCTAGGCTGTCGCCCTACGTTATTTTTCCAATTAGACCACGCTAACAGGGCTGGTCACCTAACCCCCGCTCAGGCTCGCTAGCGCTAGGCCCCAATCTACGCTTTTACGGATAGCGCTACTTGCCAATTTTAGAAGGCGATAAAATTAAATAATTTTTTTTTCCAAAGCATTTACATAAGAGTTTTTTTGGGAGTGGGTGGGGCTCGGGTTGGGCCAGTAACTACGCCGGTCTCTAAGCAACATCTTGAACTATAATATTACATAGAGGTTTTTAAAAAAAAATTCCTTCTCTTTCTCTCTTTGTAGGGGTAGCTTCCTGATCGTGAAAGTTGGCGTTTCCTTCCTCGCTAGTGGAAGTCTTTTCCCCTCTCTCTTGTGGGAGTTTTTTTAATCAGATCTTTTATATATGTGTATTTTTTTAATTTTCGGGCTTTGTTGGGACTATTAGTGATTTTCTTTGTCAAATATGCAAGTTTGGCCGAAACCAAATCATTTGCGTTTCGTTTCTCTGTTGGTATGTGATCATCCAATTGAGATTTGTCTTTCCTGTCGAGCATGAGCACTTTAATGTTTATCGAATCTGTTATATTTATTACATGTTTGCATTAGATTAGTAAATTTGATTTGTTACATAGAAATTTTATAAAAGGGATAATTAAAAAAAGAACCTCATAAGGTTTGGGGTATTTGACGAAAACCCAAAGAAGTCGAGAAATTCTTTGAGGTTTGATTTAGGCGTAAATGTAAGAGGTCGGGGTAATTCGACATTTTTATAAATATATGGAAGTATTTGAAATGTTTTTTTTTGCTTATGAACAATCCTCAAGGGATTTATGAAATTTGAAACTGCTTTTTCTTTTCTCTAAATACCCCAAACATCATGATTTTTTAAAATTAATTATCCCTTTATAGAATTGAAAGTCATGAAGATAACGGCCCAAATACAACAACGACACTAGTGAACACTCTAGACAAACCCGGTGGCTTAGTCACACGCCACTACAGCAATTGTGGGATGGAGGTCGGGGTTCAAATCCTGCTCCATCAAATTGTTTGTGGGGTGGAGGTCGGGGTTCATATCTGCTCCATCAAATTGCTCCCGGGGCATATGCGGCTGGTGAAGATTTGGTGGGAACTCATCTTGAATAACATCCGTGTGGGTTCGATCGGGGAGAGATCGTTATTAGTAGATTGGGGGTCGAACATAATTGTTCTCTTTACCAGGAGGATCGGTTGTACGTCGGCGAGACCGCCGTGAACACTAGCGGTGCGTGCACATCCAGCAGTTTACCTTTGGCGCAAATAAGAGGCGGGGATTTTGTTGTCCTCGAGCGTAGTCGGCGTAAGCACAGGTAAGTTATCAAAAAAAAAAAAAAAGTAAACACTAAAGACACATTTACATCGGTTTTTTATCAAAAGTTGGTTTTTGGGGCATTACTTTTCTCGGGTGAGAAAGTCTGAATTTAATTTCAAATCTGTTTGGAGAAAAATATAGCTGGATTTAATTTCAACCATTTTTCTCACAAATTCTTGGACTCGTTCCACATAACTATGTATGTAATAAAGGGATAATTACATAAACATCCACGAGTTTGGGCTGTTACAAAAAAACTTCGAGAGATCTTTTAAATTACAAAAAACCGCTTGAGTTTGATTCGTTTCTTACATTTTTCCGTGATTTTCAAAAATATTTCAAAACTGTTAGGAAATTTATTGTTTAGATTTTTGATGAATGCCATGTAAAACTTAGAATAGGAAGTTGCACCCCATTTTTTTGTTGTAAAGCATTGTAATAAATAGGGGGCCAAGGAGCAGTTAAGTCGCCTAACATGCTAACATGCTGAAATCAAGACAATGAAGACCAGAAGGAAGACTCATTGAGGTAGTGGTATGGTAAAGAAGAGTAGACGGGAACTCATCTTTTGAAGAAGCGGTGAGATGCGGTGAGTGGAGTATCGATCAAGTCAACTCAAGAAAAAGCCAAGTCTCAAGTTGAAGTATTGAGCCGAAAGAGTCATCCGATGATTGGTGACTCTAAGTCCTGTGGGAAAGCAAAGAAATGCGTCAAGTCGAGATAAGCGAAAAGATCCGTTGCCTGAGAAATCAAGAGAATTACTTAAACAAGTAATATCTCTATACCACCTTCTCGGAGTGCCAGTCGAGCGTGCAAAAGGAATGAACGGGAAGCACTGCAAGTGTCGAACTCTCGAAAAGGTGAAAAACAATTCATACGAGGAAATGACAATTCCAAAAGATCGCAACAAGACAAGCCAATTTGCAAAGTGACTTTCAACGAAGCATATCTCTTCGGGCAAATTTTTGAAAGATCACTATAAAAGTCGCGAGAAATGACATTGAGAAAAGAAGAAGCGGACCAACCAAAACGTTCAAGCAATTATTAGAAAATCAAATATTCTCAATCCTCAAGCCTACACTACGAAAGAACATCAATCCAACACTCTGTGAAGGAAAGATAACTTCAATCAGTTGAAGAGGAAAATACTGAAAAATCAAAGGGGTCTACATTCCACGAAGGATTGTGGGAGGGTTAAGGTCGAACCAAGTTTTGAGCTTTTGGAGGGCTTCGTGATCAAATCCAAAGAGCTTGAGCAAGTGAGCTGTATTTTGTAGTAGCAAGGCGTTTGCACTGTGAAGAAAGGCTGAGTCGAGAGAAGCCAGCTGAGTGATCAAGGCGTCTCAGGTGAGTCCCAAAGGATCAAGTCAGCTGTGTGATCAAGACTTGTATCTGGACTGTTACCACTTTGTATACTGATCAATACCTAGTGGATTCCTCCAGGAGTTGGAGAAGAGAGGAGTAGAAGAATTACCCCATCTTCGAACCTCTATAAAAATTTCATTGTGTCATTTACATTTCAGCACTTTAATTCCTGCATCTTAATTGTTTAAATCTGCTGATAAATTTGCTATCCACTTGATAATTTCTAAGTACTAAACCAAGCACTAAATCCTTGCTTAACCAAACTTAAGGGTGTTAAGTCTTCCGCTGAAAAACAAAACCACAGTTGAGTTAATTTAGACCCAACAGCTCAGTTGAGTCTGTTGAGAGACTAACTCTACTGATTAACTAAATTGGCTGTCCATCAAGGACACAGTTGTGTAGTATCAACTCTGAATATTTAAAAGGACTAAATCGAAAATTTGGTAAGGTTTATTCAACCCCCTTCTAAAACCTTACACTTACACCCACATTCAAACCTCATACGAATAAATTTGAAATGAGCATGATGGAAGCTAACATTAACTTCTTGGACTCCAAGTGAAACAACGAAGGATGGAACTTCATAAGTCAAACAAAATAAACCGGAGACTTAATGAAGAATTTGGAATGGAGTGAGAAGTCCTCAATGAAAATACCAACGAATACATCGGTCAAATGGACATGGACGCGGGATGGCGGCTTTGTAGATCCAAACAAGAATCTGGTACTTATTGGATCATTGCTCTATCTTACAAAACGGGCTAGACATCACTTGGCCGTAGGTGTATGTGCAAGATTTCAATGCGCTCCCAAGAGAGCCATATGACGGCCAACTAAGAGAATATTGATATACTTGAAAGGAAGCGAGAAGTTGCTTATGGTATCGAAGGAAGGTGGATTCAAGCTAATTGGCTATTTAGACTACGACTATGCTAGATCGAGTTAGTCAGAAAAAACACCTCGAGGCACATGTCAAATGCTAGGAAACGGTGATTTCTGGTTTTGCAAGAAGCAAAATTCAATAGCCACCTCTACGGTGAAGGCATGTTATTAAGCCGCTGGCAAAATTGTTGTGCTCCAAGTCCATGGATGAGACAAGTGAGAGACTATGAGAGTTGAGGAAAAAGAAATTCGATCATGTGTGATAACACAAGTGCAATTGCAATCACTCGAAATCTCTGTGTTGACTCGAGAACAAAGCATATCAATGTCGATATCACGTAAGAGATCATGTTGAAAGAAGGACATCGTCTTGGAATATATCTCAACTGATAAACAATTTAGCGACATCTTCACAAAACCATTATGTGAGTCAAGATTTGAAGAACTTCGAAGCATGAGTTGGGGTTAATTGAATTTGAGTTAACATTGAGAAGACTCAGAAGAGAAATGGAACACAAAAAAAAAAAGCTCGAACTCACAAATCGCTAAGTAAATCCCAGATTGGAAAGACAACTATACCAAGTCGGGCCTGTTAGTCGAAATAATAAGCAGAACCATGGAGTAGTTGCATCAAATCAGCTATGGGTGATGTCAGCCACTTACGAAGAAAGCCGACAAAAACGCAATAAGTAATGCCAGAATGTTTTTAAGTTAATGACGCCAAAGATAACGATGATGTGTACGCATGTGTTCTTACCACCGTTCTTACATCGATATGAATGCCGGATGAATACAAGACATTAAATGCTAACAAAGGCGGCAAAATCTAAACCGTTGATTTCTTTATCACATTTCAAAAACCACCCGCACGCCCTTTCATAAAACCATACTTAAACCATTTTCGCCTCGCTTTCTCACACACTACCAAAACTGCTTCATTTTCTGAAAAGCAATGTAACCGAACGAAGTATTACCG